>CM031236.1:622072383-622143399 GCA_018340775.1 Taxus wallichiana var. yunnanensis | reverse complement strand
AGTTACGTATTGCTTGCACTCGTCAAAGATCCATCAATCATCACCGTGAAATATGTTAGTGGACATGTTTTATTGGTTCTTGTGTTGCATTATTTGTTATAAGTTATTAATTACTTTAACTTTGTATCTTGATATAATAAAGGGTATCTTGATTTTAATCTGATCCCCGGTGTTCCTCTCTAATATACTTCATGTTATTTGATTGCATGTTATGCGGATCAGTACATGGCAATTTCTTTATTGGCCTCTGTCATACTACTCTTCCACTTCCATGCTCGTAATAGAGCATGTGGACCTTTTTGATAGCCCTTTGTCTTTGCTATCTTATCACATATGGCACAGTCACTCATCCTAATCTTGCCCCCCTCTCACGATGCATCCTGTTATGTACTATATTAAAAAACTATGATCACTTTTCACGTGAGTATGCTTACTACATGCAGTCGAAATTCACTGTAAACCCATCCATTCAGCCATACTAATACACATTCCTCAGTTTGATAAATAATCCTAGCTTGATCACACGTTGCTATTTTCTTGCGACCGCTTGCTTGAAGGTCTTTCTTGAAGTAGAATTCACTATCTAGCGACTCCTCATCCCCCACACTTGTAGTCACCATGTCTATTTGATCCATTCATTCTCGCCTCGTTTTCTACTCATCTCGCCACTTATCCCCCATATTACTTCCTTCTCACCATTCGTGGTCCTCTCTCACCCACTTTTGTTCTTCTTTCCTTTCTCTTCTACTTCCTGCTTTGACAATCTTACTTAATAACCCATACTATCATGGGACCCTCGAGTGGAGTATACCCTCTCCCACTAATATCTTCCCAACTTTGTGAAGTTCCATCCATCTCCTTCCTCATCAAACTTGACAACTACCACCTACACACATCTTTCCACTCTCCACCTCTTCTCTCGATTCTCATTCTCCCATCATTACTCTCACTGCTGTGAGCATCCCAATTAAAGATTTTCCCTCCCTCTCACTTCCCTCCCACCCACATATATTCCTCCATTCATTGCATGTTATACTCCTCTTGCTTAACATTCTTATGTTATCACCTCATCTCACTCTCTCTACTCTGGCATACATCACTACACTCTTTCATCATTCCTAGGAAATCATCTTACCAAGTTATCCTACTTACATGATCTCATAGTATGGAAGAGTTCACTCGAGGGGGTTCCCGCTTCGGTCCATTTTGTGATACTCCTATTCTCATGAACTCTATCATCATTCTTCTTCTTCACCTTAGAAACAGCGATCCTGCCCAACAAATCCTTACTGCATGAAAATCTTGCCAAAAGAGTCCCTCTTGAGGCTGATCTACCTATATGGCCTTCCCCATCCTTTCATCATATTTCTCTCATATTATTTCTCCCGCCTCTCATTGCGATCATCTTCTTGATCCAGTCATTCCAGCCCTTGTGCCCCGATTACTGATTTTGTCTTTCTCTCGTACATATCATCCTTGTTGGTTTGGAAATCCTTGCACTTCTAATTCATTCCGTAGCTGGCATGAATCTTACTTCAAAATGGTATCTCTTAAGGATGACCTTTTCATCTTGCACTGCTTCCGCCATCACTCCACATTCTCTGCATCCACATTTTGTATCTCTTCATTCCCCATCACTGACACATCTTCCTTACCACCCCCTATCACTTAATCCTCTCTGCTTGGTGATCTTACTTAACCACTTCCATGGTGACATAAATATTACTTGGGAGAGTCTCCTGTGAAGGGGATGACCTATCTTCTTGCTTCCCTTCCCCATCACTACAAATCCTCACCCTTCACTCTTTTTCTCAGCATTCCCATTATCAAATCCTCTCAGCTCTCCTGCCTTGCCATTTCTCACTGAAACATCACTTATTACTTTCCACATTTCATATCCTCGTAATCCTTTTGCTTGGTAATATTTCTCTTAACCACTGTCACACATGACAAGATCTTAGCGTCGTGTGGTTTTCACTACACTAAAATCATCATTATAAAGCTTCTCCTCAGCCTCATTATTCATTTTACTTTGTTGTGATTGCTTCTTCACTGGGTCTCTCTACTGTGAGAATGTTTTCCTCCTGCCATTATCCTTTCCCCACATATCATCTCACAACGTCATGTATACTTATCTTCTACCTATAATAATATGTTCCTTTCTCCCATTTTTTCCCCTTCTTGATCCATCATCCTTCATACCGTTTCTTCACTATTCTTTCTCATGTCTTGTTTCTTCATCTTCACCTCATTAAAATTCCTCATCCTCTCCTCGGGCTTTCTTACCTTCTGCAAAACTCATAACCTCTGCATTTTCTTTAATCTTTTCACTTGATCTTCTCAAATTCCTCGGAGACATATCTACATCCACGCTTACTGCTTATTGTTAAGTTAACATTCCTATAAAAAAATCTTTCATCATCGTCTTATATTTCCACGCTAATAATTGTTAGTGGATCTTTCTATAAAATCATGATCCTCATTTTGAGTGACCTCGTTCACTCCTTGGACCTTCTTTATTTTCCCTTCATTCCTTCCTTCTCCAGATCCCACCTCATACTGTTAGGACTTAACGTTTCCCTAAATGTTTGCTGTTAAAACCCATGTACTATTGTTCTGAGTTTCCTTTCTCCTTTCTTCTTGTTTTTTCTCTGTCTAATCATTTTCCCATTTATCTTATTACAGTGGACTTGTACCCTTTTTGCTAATTGCCCTCCGGATTTATTTAGCCACATCACTAAGCCTCTTTTCTCTTCCATCATTTTCCCCACTCTACCCTCTTTCTTCTTTTCTTTCTTCCTACCTCCTCATCTTCTGTTCGCCCTCATCAATCTTTCTTATATCTTTATGTTATCTTACATCCCTTTGACTTCTGTTCTGGCAATTACAAAGACCTCATTCTGTTTCATACAGCTCTTTACATCTTTCTAACGTGTCATGCTCATTCCCTTTCTTTGCTTTACATCTGTTTACTGTTCACTTATACCTTTAATACCACAGACCTTGTATCCAGGCCTGTTCTCACAGCATGTTCCTCTTCATGCCTGTCTCTCTTCTCTACCTCTCTTTCATGACATTTACCAGCTCGTACCATCGTGTGCTTCCTGTTTTATCTTTCTCATGTTTTCCTCCATCCTTACTTGCCCTACTCCATAAATAAGGCTTCATTCAATTGGTATATCCCATATTTTTATCATTGCCACCACCACATGCATTTCCACTGTCTGTTGTTGCCCTCTTATTTGCCTTATAGTCTTCCTCACGAAGACCTTGCCAGGTTTAATCTTCATCTCTACCGTATTCACCCTCTATCCTCCTTTCCCCCCATAATTTTCACGCTTTCTTTTGACCACCTCTTTCTACCAACCCCTACACTTTATGTTAATTTTGTACCCATTTCTTGTTTCTCTAATCTTTTCTACAATCTTCTGTTGGTCCTAATTAAGTTTATTCTTGCTCCGTTTTAGCGCCCTATTTGATCTATGTGCTTTCAATTTTCATTGATTTTACCTTTCCCTGACTTTGTCTTCTCCTTATTATTGTACATTTCTCCATTCCTCATTCCTGTACTTTGCGCTTCTCATCTTCCACCTTTAAGTGTTTCTTTCTTTTTCTCAACTCTATCATTTCTTTCGTTACTAAAACCTTTCTAATCTTTCTCTTTCTTATTAACGTTACTTCATACTGTTGCACATCCTACCATTTTCATCATATTTTCCTATACTGCTCTATCATTTTTGTCTTCTTCTTGTTTGTCCTTCATCCCATTCCTTCTTCCCTATCATCTCTCCTCTTATTCTCTTTATGCCCTTTTCTGTTTCTTTTTTCCTACCTCTGTCTCCATAACCCTTCACCTTCTCTTGCTTTTCTCTCATTCTGAACCATTACTGCTTACTCATTTCCCTTTTCTCTTTCCCATCAGATCATTCTCACACACCCTCACACTAAAATTCAAAGGTTGATTGAATCCTTTTTCTCCATTTTATGTCATGTGGTCATCTCCATTATATTACAATCTCCCATTGTCGTCCTACTCTTCTCTCGCCAGTAATTAATCTCTCCTCTTTTTTGAGAGATATGTCGTATATTCCATCCTATAAATCGACCAACTCTTCGAGAGGCATCATCACACTGCATTCATAATCACATATTACGGCTGACATTTTTGTCTTTTTAGGATAACAAGAAACTGGCCGTCCACCTGCCTCTCACTCTCTCCAAGGCTTCAACACTTACCTACTTTTGTTTAGGAAAAATAGAGTGCAGATTCTTCCACCGTTCTCTCAAGTGAAAGTTTGTTTCTATATGAAAGCTTTCTCTTTTCTTCGCTTGATAATTTTATTATCAAATGGAACACCTTCTTCAAGAAGAATCTCTTGAAAAATCTTGAATCCTGCCACACAGGTCATATTCACTCCATCTTGTCTACTTTTTTTGATTTTAAATTCCATACTATTGTTCATAAGTACCCTTCTACAAAGAGGGAAAATGTAGTACAATTCTACCTCTCACATATGTCTTAAATAAATTAATTCCACTACCTTCATTTCTACCAAATGCACTTCAATTAATCAAATATATTTTGATTAATTATCGCTTTCAAATCTAAAAATAACTTTGTAATCCTTACCACATGTCCCTTTATTCTCCATGTTTTTCTACTATTGAAGTAAAATTCAAAATCGAGTCCTCACTTCACTCGCCATGGTCCCCACTGCACTAAAATCCTCCACTTATGAATTAAAATCTACATTCAAATCCTCACCCATTCTTTTGTAGATACCCACTCACCTAATCTTTCCCTAAATTCTTTTCAAACCATAGGTCACTTAAATTACTTCCCCACAGTTAATCAGCACCATGTGCTATAAATACAACCTTACTGCCCTTCAGATCACAGGACTGAGAATAAAATTGAATTCCCTGGCCTCAATTTCTTGCATCCTCTTGGCAAAAGAACATCCTCTTTTCCTCATCCACAATACCCCAAATAGCCCCTATCGTCTAAACACCCCAAATCCATGACTCCTTTGTATTACATTTGGTGCAAGTAAAGTAAGTGAACAGATCTTCGCTTACAGTTAAGGCCTTTGCTCCATTTAAAGAAAAGCACCTACATATCAATATGCAATCAAGAGCTCATCCATGTTTCCTTTCCCCATTTTATAGGTTTGCTTCTGGAATCAATGAAGGATCATGTATTATTGTTAGTGTTTTTGCTTTCTTGTTTATCAACCTATTTTTCCTAATTTACGGTTGCTTAATTATCTGATGCCACGCAAGTGGCATTTCTTCAAGTCACTACCACTCACCACTACACTGCTCCTCTAAATTTGACATAATTTCAAATGGTTTAAAATTTATTCGCATGAGCGATAGTTAGTGACATTGAAGGGGAATAATAATATAATTTAAATTTAATCAAATTCAAATTATGGTTCGATCGATAATGACCATCCTTTCAAAAGTAGTAATCATTCGACCGGTAGCTCGAACTCGTATAAATCCCATTGAAAGAAACATTTTATCTGCATGGTCGATATTGCCAGCAAATAAGTATTATCGTAATCTTTTCGATATGGATTTGAGCAACTCTTGCTTAACATAAAGCTAATGCATCGAGGATAGAAGCCATAATAATATGAAGCCAACCCAAACTTATATCTGAGTCAATGATCTTGGTCCATTCTTAATAAAATGTTATTAATTAATTTGCTAATGCGATTATAGATAAATCGATGACCCCTTTTAAAATCCCTCTACTTACCGCGATGGGGGCCTTTTAGGAAATTAGTTTAAAGCTACAGTCATGTATTCCTTCATGTGTTAAAAAAGAGGTGTACCTCACGGCTAGTGAAACGATCGGTATTTCTTCAAAATGGTTTGGTGAACCTTAGTAACCGATTGCCACCATTTACATGTGTTGGTCTTAGTGGGCAGCGAAGATTGGGCATAACCGGCGCTTGGATAGAAGATCTTTGTCTTTAGTGCTGAAGAATCCTTTAAGATCCCATAGTCTATAATGAAATCTCACCAAAAAGGTACTTACGATGTATTTATCACTTTATGCTACAAGTGAAATGAATCATAAGATTAATATAAGATATCATAACCAACTACAAGGTTTTCAAATGTCACATATAACTAGTTAGAGAGCTTCTTTTCACCAAGTATAGAACATGTATAATAAATAATATAAAATCAAATGCATATGGAGTTGTGTTAATGACCCTTCACATAAATTTTTAACCTGAAGCCCAAAATTATAACATAACTTAAAGCTTATGCATCCCATTTTAATAACTACCATGACATATTGCTATCGTTGAAAAGATCATGCGTTTCTTAACTTTCACTAAAATCCCAGAAATTCAGTTGAAATAACCGATCACATAACTATTGCCTTAATTACAATCTTATACCTTAATCATAAAATTAAGGCTCAAGGTAAGCTCTATGAACATTGATAGAGTCATAATGCCATCGCTACCCAAGCACCACCGCCTCTATATCCTTAACTCATATTTATTAGGGCTATAGGCATCTCAAGAACATCAATCACATAAATCACCTATTTAACACCTACTTATCTCGAAATCACTATCAATCTATGGGGTGTGATATAATTCCCTTAATGAATCATCGCCCCAAATGATTTTTACCTCATTAATCATATTCAAATAGCCGCTGAAGCACAAATTTATATCCACTTCTTATGAAGCAGAAATTGTTCATTAGCTTCCTAAAAATAAGTAATTTTCTAGATTTCAGCTAATCTCAATTTAATTTCGTTGGTTATTGTAATAACCTTTAATCAACAAAAACTATCTCACAATAAAAAATATGACATAAATTTTGTCATCACAAATCATCGTATCATGGACAGAATATTTAATATACAGTGGATCAGAGAATATCAAATCAACTATATAAGAAAATCAAATTAGGAAACATTTTATACTTTTATATGTTCCTTTCCCCGGTAATCGCAAAAGTTCGTTAGATGACACTTACTTTTCAGCTAAACAACCAAATCTAATTACTACATCTTAGGTTCCTATCTGAACTTAAGTATGTCATCCAATTTTCATAATGAGGTTAAGTATTGGTTAACAATATAACAATCTGACATAATTTCATAGCTCAAATAAATCGCTTATCAAATGCTAAAGAAATCAAAATTTGGCTTTCAGGTTTTCAATAACCTACTTATTAAGTTATAAAATATCCTAAACAACATAGTCTCAACTTGTAGATCAAGTTTTCAGGACTTCAAAACAATGTTATACCCACTAATCTTAGAAGAACAATCATTTTTTTCCATTAAAAAATTGTAATTTTTACATCCTGAACTCAAATTTATCAGCTGTAACATCCTTTGAAACCAAAAAAACCATCACACAATTGAAAACTATGACATAATTTTTGTCATAATAGCGATTTGAGCTCTAACATGTAATATTATTTAATATATATTATAAATAGTAAAAACAAGTTATATAACATAACTACAAACAAGGAAAACATTATTTTCAATTTCCCACAAGTCTTCCTAAGTTGTTTTGTTTAAATTAACCTCACTTGTTTTCTAGACCTTTTCCAAATCATGATCCTCAATTTTCTTCCAGAGTTTCACCCAATAATTTTCTCTTTTTCATGACTAGTTTTACCAAAATATATCCGTAGTTTTCACCCTTCGATATCCTCATCATAAGTTCATGGTCAATGATTACTTAAATCATCCAAATGTTCCTCTCTTTGCCTTTTAGGCTTGTTGTTTTCACATGCTTCTAGATACTGGTTATCTTCCATAACAACAACAACATTGATTTATGTCAAAATAATCAAAGTTAATCACTTATGTCTTAAGTCCTTTAAGAACTCATTAACTCCAAATTCCATGAGGAGGTTCCAGTAAGAACATCAGCGCTGCTCGATGTTGCATTGATAATCAAAGATTTGAAATCTCTCCTTCATATGTAAAGATAATCGATTTCCGAATTATGTTTAAGCTAATCACTAGATACCAAGAACTCAACTATACTAGTATCAAATTAAAACAACATGAAGTTCTACTTAACTTACCTGATGTCATTAGGAAAATATGTTCCTTCATCTTAGCTTATTAGTCACCTGAAAATGTTGTGCTTTACTACTTGCTAGAAATCACAAGTCTTTCTTGTTGAACTCATTTTGATCTACTTTTGCTGCCACATCATTTCCACCACCTTTCCTAAAGTTGCATAGTGGAGAAGAGCTAATTATCTTGTATAATTTTTTTCTCTTTTTCGAGTAATAATTTATTATAGATCTCATTATAGCCTGATTGGCCTTTCCAATCATTGTTTTTACAGTAGATAGTCCACTCCTATCTACTTCATCTACCATTTATGGGTTTTTATATCATGTTGGATTCAAGTTCCAAAATTGTCATCATGACAATTCATCAATCAAGAAACTCCCTTGTTGATTGTCATCATTCAGTTCAAGTTTTTCTACAAGGAATTGATCATTTTCACACTTGAACATGACTCCCTATCCTTCTAGTTTTGTGTGTCACGAAGGATTGTTAGAGTGTGTTATCTAACTTATTTACTGCCGAACCTGAAGCATAATTTGGTCTGGTTCGTTATCCATGGTACATCCTTCTCCCATTCATTTTTATCTTGTTAATAAAATCAGAAATTCAAGCGTAAGGACCTAATAAGTCCAAGAGTTGTAACCTTCAACTCTGATACCAAAATGTAACATCTTTTTACGCTTCTACAACTAGGATTTTTTAATCTCTTTAACTTCATTCTTCATTGATTTAAATACCTAGATATTTAAATTCCAGCATAAATATGAAATTGAATCCATTAGATAAGCTCATCTATAAACCATGCATTTAAAAGAAAGTATCACAGATCTTAGTTGATCCCCCTCAAACACTATTACTGAGTGTTTACTTTTATGAGCTGCATGTACGATGTATAAAATTATACAAATGGTTTCTTTCATCTGTCATGCTAAGTAAATGATAGTCAAATATTAATTTCTAAGTGTCTACATGGGTTTCGTCATTGAATCCCATCCGACATCCTATGCGTAGATCCTTGGTGACTCAATGAGAATGTAATCAACAATTAAACTAATTTGATCAAATTTTCAGAGACATGTATGCCATGCTTGATTACATGATAGACACATTTTCGTTAGAACTTGTCCATCACCTAGTTTAGTTATATAGATTCTTTTCTAGTCTTAAGTTATTATGTTCATAGTTAATAACTTAAACATTCATTAATATTCCTTTCCTATTTTCTAGGTCTATTTAGTATACTAATACTGGTAAGTACATTTGTCTAACATAAGCCATCCACATATGTGTAAGTCACTTCGATGCATGGGTCATAATGAATTTTGTTTCGATAAGGTAATCCACCATGTAAATGGTGTTCTATTTAGATGCATGATAGTCCTTGTCATTTTTTCATCATTCAACATACTCTAATCACCTGCTTATTGCGATCCTAACCAGCTATATGCAAAGCCTTTATAAAGTGTAATCTAAAGCTATAAAGGTACAATAGTTGAATCCTTTTGTTTCATACCTATTCATATTATGTACCATAATCTTGTTTATTCATGTTGAAACAAGTCCATCCTTTATAACTTAATACTATAATTATGCTTTTTGCACTTATAATTAAAATTACACCTTCATGTGTATCAACTATTAATAGGTATAGATTTACATAAGACTCTTTTCGGTACCTTGTTATAACTCATGGTTGATGTATTATTTTCTTCGCTATTAAGTTCAAAGTTATTCGAATAAGTTATGACATATCAATTCCCAAGTTTTAGCGAAACTCTAACTCTACTTATGGAATTCGAACCTACGGATCTAAGAGAAGGTTTCACGCATTCCAATGGCATGCTTAGAGACATTCCATCATGATCATTACACTTTCTAGTTACATATTTAATTCAGCATTCCACATTAAATCCCTTGTTCATATTTTACTTATTAACACTAGCAATGCATCATGTCAAGAGTAGTACTTATATCATAATTTAATCCTTTGCTTAAATAAAATGTTAAGTATAGTATTATAATTAATAGGATTAATTCCAAACATTTACAGATAATCCATAATTTAATTACATACTTTATTCTTTTAAAAGCACAACCATGTAATTCACTCTATTCATTATGATTGTGATACGATATGTAATCTCAAAGATAATGCTTTATTAATGACCAAACAAACTACTTTTTTTTCGTTAATATCACAATGAAGCATAACTTACGCTTCTTAGTAAAATACAATATAATTAATTGCATTTCTCAATTCATTACAACATCATCAACAAATAATACTAATACATGTCCACAATTGATTATCAAAATAATCACATCTTGTTTCAAACATCATGTCATACTAAAATACAATTCATTTCATATTTTCTGTGCTAGAACAATCTTTACAAATTTCATAAAAAGACATAGCAGTGAGAAAAGGTGTAAGTCATGTCTTCCTTTATAATCAACCTGTAATGTTAATAACTTGCATGGAAAATATTCCATTGTACATGGTCAATTCCATTGTACATGGTTAGTTCGACCAAATTGGCATGGAAGTCCTCCTTCCCACATAATGTATTATGTCATTTGGTATTTGAATAAAAGAAAAGCTGTAGTATAATATCAACATGAAATAAATACCCACAAGATCACAACATTACAAGAATAAATACACTTTGCATCCTTAAATATTCGTTCATTGTTCTCATAAAATTACATTAAGATAGATATATTTCCAGTTGTAATTCAACTCATACAATCATAATATCTAATAGCAGTCCAACCCTTGAATTAATATTATCTTATCTTAATAATTCAACTTAAACAATCATAATATCTAATAGTAGTCCAACCCTTGAATTGATATTATATTGTATTAATAATTAAACTCAAACAATCATAATATCAAATAACGATCCGAGTTCAATTTAGTAATGCAACATATTATTTCGATATAACATAAATATATTGTTTGTATATATATACTCATTTATCGATAGTGCCAGAAAATACCTCTATTTAAGTCACTACTATGTCAAGTAGATTATATATTGTCTAATGAAATTTTAGGAATATAACTTGGCATGTATCTTTCGATTCATAACTCGATCCATTTTAAATAATTACATCTTAATACAACTTTGATTGATATTTACTCCCAGTTTTAATAAAAGGTTGGTTGCCCAAGCTTGACCTATATGAAAGTTTGTTGGTTTGATATTTTGTCAAGCCAAAATATGAGGTTCAACCATAGTACATGGGATTAAATCCCTCCTCATGAGGTTGCTTTATTTATTACTAATCTAAAACACAACGGAAATAATACATACAATATATTGACACTATTCTAACCATTGGGGTTGGGATAGAATCCCAAAATACATATCCACCTAGGTGAATATGTTGCTATTTTTCGAAATGGAATGGATTGGAAAGGAAATTATTATTATGGAAGAAACTAAATGGAACGGAAATGAGGAACGTATTTTCTTTTGAGAAAAACACGAGATCACGAAATAATCATACGAGTTACTAGATAACAAATGTAATGTTTGAAACAATTAAAATAATCGAGAGTGCTTTAAACAAATAATAGCTTAAGATTCAACATAAAAACAATATCTTAAGAGATGAATCTCACAACACAAATTTTACAAAAATAGCATCGGTTCTGATTCTCAAATGATTTAAAGAAAACCTGAAGTTTTCTTCTTCACAATAGTTCTCAATATTCCAAAAATCTCAACCCTTTGGAATGCATAAGTATCCCTTATTTATAATAAAAAGAGTTGAGAGAAAATAGGATAAATCCTAGGAAATAGTCTATTAATGAGAGACCTATTTTGCTTGACTCTCACGTAGGATACCAAGTCAAAATTTGCTTCCTACATGACGAAATGAAAATGAAAAAGACATGTCGATTTCAGGATTGAAATGACATGAAACATTATGCCTACTCTATTTCATCATCTTTGTCTTCCTCCAAAGAAAGCTTCTCCGCTTGTCCTAAAATTCTTGGAACTTTCAAATTATGCCCTGCATTTCATCTTCATTAGGCGCAGTGGAATGATCACTCAGGACTTCACACATTTCTTGAGTATCGCTCGCATTACTAGGAAGTTTCTTCAGTCTCTTATTGAGTTTCCTCAGTGTTTCCAAAGAATGTTCAATCTTCACGAACCTATCAATGATTTCCAGGCTAAAGCCATAAGTTGGTTCATGCTGAATTGATTCTTGGATCTACTTGTAAAGATCGTCAACAGGCATAATACTCGAGCTTTCATTCAACACTTTAGCGCAGATCTTGATTAGCTCTTCTTCTATGTCATTTGTGCCATCAACCAATTGATCTCTTGATTCCCTCAATTTTCTACAAGCTTCATTGAGAATCTTTATTCTGAATCTAATGGCTTTGGTCAGTTGAAAATGCTTGTCCCCATGTGGAATGATTCCTTCTTCGACCAAGACGTGGGACAGAACCTGTTTTAGTGTATTGAGAGCTTCAAAAGTTAACTCTAGGTTCCCGACTTTTGCCAGAAAACTCATCATCCATTTTCTCACCATCCTTCTTTATATCCTCCAAGGATTTGTAAACTTCCACTGGTGTCATCAATGACCTCTTTCCCTTGTAGGAGTAGCCACTTGGATCCATTCATTGACCATTCTCCCCTTCTCATTAATCTTCTCAATCATGGGTACCGATGAGAAATCGAACCTGATAGGAGTAGAGGATGACAGTGTTGACTCAGGAGGCTTTGAGAGCTTGAGTAATACTTCTATCAGCTACTCTACTTTCTCTTTTAGCTCATCTCTGCTTGCCTTTGTTTCCTTTAGCTTCTGGCACAACACATTCATGGCATCTTGTATGCGTCTATTGTGCTCCTCCATTGTTACTTTTCTCTAGAATCGACCCTTGTGATTTGATAATCTGTGACCATTATATCATTCTTGGTTTTGTCAGCTATGGGAGTGGCGATTTCTACAAAATTATGCCCCGAGGCATCCACTGAAACCCTTGAAACCATTTTGGGTTTTTTGGCAGACTTGGCATGAGTGACCTTGAAGGAATTGAAATCAAAGGTTGGTAGGGGAACTACCACCTTCCTCTTCCTTGGGTCTGATCTATTAACCATTGAGGCATACTGGAAGAAGTTTCTCCCATCATAGGTGTTACGGTCACATCTTCAGGTGGAGGAAGGTTTGCTTGTGGAGTGGTGATCACTATGCGAAGTGTAGTGTCCGTGGAAATGGACTCAGGGAATGAAGGTATAGAAGGAGGAGGCATATCCATGGTTAACTTGGGTCCAGTGGGGAGAGGTGAGAGGCCAGAGAAGATGTTGGCCATGGTTGAGGAACTTGGTGAAGAAATCTGAGGCAAGGAAGGCTGAATGGGAGGAGGCAATGATTCTGAAATTAAAGCTTGAGAGGTAAGAGGAAGACTTACCTCTGATGAGTTTCTAACCAAAAGGGGAATGAGAGGTTGACCAACCTCTTCTCCTAAAGGAATATTTCCTTGTTCTGGTGGTGGAGGTGAATCAAGTATCTCAACCATTTGTGGGATAGTGGCCAATGATGTGGTCACTTGCTCTTCTCCCTTTCTAAAAAACTTAACCTTTATTGGCCTCTTAGAAGAGTCCTTATCCTTTTCCTTTTTTCCTTGAAGGGTCTCGCTTCCAAAGTAGCTAGCTTTGAAAAAATCTTTCCTTTATAACTCATTCCCAAGAAGTGAGCCATGCCTTGCCAATACGGGAAAGAATTTGAGCAGCTCTTCCTACATAGAAGCTTTCTCACAATGGACCAATCAATGGTTGGGAATACATCTACTGTCTTCATTCACCCATCATACGAGGCGTCGAGGACACTTTCATTGTCCATGGTGCCTTATGGGATGTCGATAGATCTAACATCTGGATCTCTTCTGGTGTTAATCTCTTATTGTCCTTTATTTGGATGGAAAATTCATCCCAAAGATCAACCCAAATGTCTTCTACACCAGCACATGTAGATATAAGGTCTCATATGACTTAAGGACCCCTCAGAAATCAAATCCATCTCTATGCTTCATTTGCTTTTTCAACTTATCTTACAGCTCGTGCACCATGTTCTTGGCTTTAACCACTGTTGAGCACGTGTACCTTCCAATGGAAATAGAGAAGGAGACGGCGGCCTTGTGCTTACTCTGTTGGAATTTGTGAAAATCCAACAATTGTCTAACCAACTCCATCAGGATCAACTTATCACCTGGGAACCTAGGAAAATGGAAAGGATCACCCGGGTACATGACCACCCAAAGGTATGTGAACTTCTTGAATTGCAAGAAGATACAACCCCATTTCGATACTTTAGCCCATGCCTCATTAGAGACTCTTCTCTTCCTTAAATCAAGGTTCAACATGCAGATGTTTTCATAAAAGAAGGTGTTGTTCACTCTTCTGAATTGATCTGGACCCCTTCATTTCCAGCTGAGGGAAATACCGATATATATTTTCTACATTGCCCTATTTCCCTTTGCGTAAAACTCAACCCTAGATAATTTCTCATGCCCGATTTCTTGCAGGTGACGTATAATGACATATAGAACTTGCCAGTAGTCAAGATTGTTTTCATCTGGAATCTATCTCATCACTTATAAGAAATTTTCCGAATCGATTCCTTGGTCATTCTTATTTATGATGACCATGAACCGATACATCCACCGCCTTGGAATTCTCTCGACTTCGAGGAGTCGAAATACTCGACTTAGACATGGTAGATAATGATATCCGATTTTGAAGGATGAAATCACTCCTAAAGGGACAAACTTAGTAAACCTAGAGATGGCTTGGCAGCTTGATTAAGAAATTTTGTTTACATGCCTCGATGCAATCTTCTAAAAAATATGATCATTGTCCCAGGGCCTTCTGCGCTCATTGAAGGTTGAAATCAACATAGTCTCGCCAGTTGGGCAATCTTAAGAGATCATCAAAGTAACCTCTATCCAACTTCACTATGGTTTCTCCTAATTGATTTCTCGGTGGAAGATGAGTCATAATTGGATGGACGAGGCCGAATGAACTCAGGGCATTGAGAAGACATTGGGAATCCTACTTCGTGAGAGGGAGGCCCTTCTTGTTTATTGAATTCATCCAAGGACTCTGAGAAGAATCCTTGATTTTGTTCTGAAAGTCTTCCATGTCTATATTACCAAGCTCCGTGTCTTGGATGTCGTAATTGCAATCTATGTAGGAAGGCTATTCCATCTTCCGGTACTTGTACTTTCATCTTTCCTGACCTGTTTGACTTATCCTTAGATTGTCCAGGATCTGACATGAGAAGTTTTGAAGAAAGAATGCCTAGATGACCTCTGGTTGAACAATCGAGGCTTGAAAGCTTGTTGAGCAACCCTATCTGGACCCGCCACACTAACCGGACTTTGGGACCTGCAAAGCACTTCCTAAAACTTGACACACTTCAAATGTATAATAGAAATTGGCAAGTTGAACACTTTGTGAAACCCGACCCAAAGGCAGAACTCAAGGGATGTTAAGCACTTTGTAAAACCTGATCCAAAGGTGGAACTAGGATGATGTTGAATAGCAGGAAACCCAATACATTGCGGAAGTTATGGGATGTTAAGCACTTTGTAAAACTCCTGAACTAAGTGGAGCGGATGATGTTAAGCACTCTGTAAAACCCAAAACAAAGGCGTTGGGTTTCTGAGATGTCAGAACAAATAAAATTCCCGCCAAGTTCAGTAAATTAGGATTTTAGATTCATCTCAAAAACCAAAAGAGTATATCCCATGGGAAAAATAAGAAAACACCCAAAGGGTGAATTCCAAACAAGAGGTTTCACAGGAATACAATAGGAAATGAAGAAAACAACCCAAAACCCTAAACCTAGAGGGAAGAAAAAGAAAAGAAGAAAAATGCCAAAAGAATATCTCAAAAACAACCCCAAAGACCTCAAAGCGGTAAAAGAAAAATACCTTTAATAAATTTGAAAAATGGTCAAAGATGGATCATGAAATCGATCAAGAGGTTCAGTCAGGTTTGGAGGTTAAAGGAACATGTACGAAAAATCCACACAACAAAAAATATACCAAGTAAAAATGACGTGTAAATTCAAACTATTTATAAAGCCCTAGCATTAATTACACCTCATCTGACACATGTGCCAACTACCGAAAACTTGACATTAATGCCATGTCATCATGCTTGGAGTGTTTGAAAACCTGATCCAAAGGTTTCTTATCAAATTAGGTTTCGGGAAACAACTGACATGAAGCATGAGGTGTTTGGATGTTATCAAGTTTCTGAAAACCCAACACAAAGGATCATTCAGGTTTCAGGTTTCAGGAACCAAGCGACATGAAGCATGCTTTTTGCAAGGTATGTTCTGATGCTTCTAAGTTTTGAAAACCTGATACACTGGCTTGTAATCGGTTTCGGGTTTGTTATCACCAATTTGGCACTATGATAATTCTCTACCAGAACTCTCGTCTTATGATTATTTACTAATGCACAACCTTTAGTTTAGTGGATGTAATCTGGAAACACAACAACAAACATAACACAAGAATACCATAGACTAGGATAAGAAGGGATGATGATAAATCTAAAATATAAGTGTAAATTATAATATCAACATGAAATTGTTAATCTCACCATGAGGTACTTCAAGTGTTATTGACTTCACTTGCCTTCCACTCATAACTACGGGAGAAACTTCACAATTACACCTCTTAATGGTTTCTTTAACACCCCTTTAAAATGATGGCTTCCTTTACACACTTACTCATACAATATTTCTCACTACTTCCTTCTATGCTAAATAAGAGGGGTGGCCTCTTTATTTATAGGAATTCGAGGCTTATCCACCTATCTCTAAGATAGGATAGGAAATCTCTTCCGACCAATCATATTCCATGCCTAAACTCTTGCCTTTACATGTAGGCTTATCTTCTAAGATAAGATAAAACTTATCATCTCACATGGGTTCCACCTTTTAGACTTTTCCACAAATAAAATACACAAAAATTTTATGACATCACTCTTTGTCTTTATTATAAATATAATATTTCTAATTCCTAATCATGTAGACCCTACTTCTCTACTTACCCCAACTTTGACATTTTAACATTACCAGGACCACTTACGACAAATATTTAATTTTTACCACAAAATTCTATTGTACTTTTGATATTACTGTACTCTACTTTATTGGTGGCGGCACTTGCATCGATGACACCGTTATCTTATCGAGATGCCACTACTAATTATACTTAACAACATCCTATTCCTAATACATACATTAATAAAATAGAAATTACGGAGGAAAATTTTAATGTCGACATTTTCCCCCTTCGTAGCTTCTACTAGTCATCGGATGTAGACTCTTATGGAAATTATGAAGTTGGTGCCTGAAAATCTTTAACTTGTCGCGGTTGACCCATTTCATAATGGGAGTACCATCCGATTCCTCCAATCGATATGTACCATTTTCATGCACAAATTCTTATTTTGTAGGGGCCCCATCCATTTGGGAAGAAATTTTCTCTACTCTTATTTTTGTATATGGAATTATATACTAGAACCAAGCCATTCACATGAAATGGAGACCATAGATATTTTGATTAAAGTATTCCTTCTCAGCTTCATTTTCTTCTTATAGCTTCGATCCTTCGCTATTTCTCTCTTTCCTCTAGCAAATGAAGATGTACTAACCTTTCTTTTACCGAATCACTTTCATCCATCCTTTCATTTTCATAACTCTCACAAAGGTGGGAATATCAAACTCAATAGGAAGAAGCGGATCAATGCCATAAGCCAATCAAATGGGAGTATCCTCATGGCTGACTTTGATGTTGCCCTATATGCCCACTTATGTACTTTTATCCCACTGCATGTACTAAGTGCATCTTTGCTTGAGAATTTGACACAACACAAAAATTTCTGCTCCACTTGTCCATTTGTGCTTGGCTTATATGTTGTTTCCTTCCATGCTTAATAGAAAACTTGTTGACTATGGCTTTACCACCTCATTAATGAAGTGGCTTCCTTGATCTGTTACTGATTTATTATGGCAACCAAATACGGTGACAATGCGTTCATATATGAACCTTGCCACTTCATCCATGGAAGTTGTTTTCAATGGCATAGCTTCAACCCAGTTGGTTAAATAATCTGTAGTAACTGAATATACTTATTTTGGCGTGGGGTAGTTAGAAGTGGACTCTGATATCTATTCCCCACTTTTCAAAGAAACCAAGTGGAAGAATAGGGCATAATGGAGCTGATGAAGTCTTACGGTTACCATGTGTTTGACAAATATCACATGTCTTACAATAATTATAACAATCTCTAAAAAGAGTGGGCTGTGATAACTCAGATCCAAGATCCTTCTTGATGTAAGTTGTCAGTTGAGAGAAGTGTCCTCCACATGTACCATTGTGGAATTCTTCTATCAGCTCCTTCCCTTGATCACGTCCAACTACCCTCTTATCTTGTCCCATCGTGTCCTATTCAAATAATAATCCATGCATAATAGAATATGGATGGTAATGGCTTGAATAATCTTCCTCTTAGTCTTTGCATTGGCACCATCAGAAACTTGAATTCATTTAAATAATTCAAAATATCTATGTATTCACTAGGGATTATGTCAAGGGATAACAATCTCGCATCTGGAAATCATCATCATCACAAGATGATCCTAAACCATCATAGGCTTGAGAGAGTGCATCTGCATTGACATGCTTCTTTCTGGCCTATCTATAATATCAAATTTAAATTCTTGTAGCAAAATTATCCATCTTCTATCCTCCCCGATGGGTTAGGATTATTTACAATATATTTTAGATCCTCATGATTTATTATAACTATAAATTTCTGCCCTAGTGAAGTAATTTCTAAACTTTTTCAAAGAAAATGATAGCTAGAGCCTCTTTTTCGATTCTAATATAATTTACCTCAAAGATTGCTCATTTGTCGCTCCCAAAGTAAACTAGATGATCATTCCCATTTTCATATTTTGGATCAAAATACTTCCTAGTGCTGCATCACGAGGCATCGATATACATAATGAATGGCTTGCTCCAATCTAGATTCTTTAAAATAGGTGAAGACACCAAAGCTTCCTTCGATTGTTGTTCAAAAGCTTCATGTGCCTTATTTCGGTTCATAAGTAACATCCTTCTTGAAATTGGGTTAGTGGTGTGCAATCTTTGAGAAATTCTTGATGAACCTTCTATAGTAACCCACATGGCCTAAAAATGATCTCAACTTACTTCTATTCATAGGAAATGGTAACTCTTTGATTTTGAAACTTTATCGGGATCGATGCAATGTACTAATACCATCTCTCGACATACAACATACCCCTAACAAAATGCCTTCATAACATCCAAAGACACACTTTGTAGGGTTTAGTGAGGCTTGTGCTTCATCTAACCTTTGAAATGTTGTCTCCATCTGGTGCGGTGGTCCATCTTACTCCCATAGATGTAAAAATCATCTAGAAATACTCACGATGAAGTTCCCATGTAGGGTTCAAACACCCTATTCATCAAAACACTTTGGAACATTTCCTGAGCATTACACAACCCAAAGGCATAACTCTATAAGCAAACATTCCCAAGAAGTGGTGAATGTGGTCTTGAGCTAATCTTTCTCTGCTATACGAACTTGGTTATATTTGCTATATCCATCAAAGAAAACTATACTAGATCTAGCCAACTACTTTGTCAAAGATCTCGATCTCGAGAATGGAAGAGGTAATGATCCTTCTTTGTTGCCTTGTTGAGCTTCCTATAATCAACACAAATGCGTAGTTTCGATTCTTTTTTTTATTGAGATCACAATGGGAGAAACCCATTTCAAATTCTCCATAGCAAATATGAATCCTGCGTATCAAGCAACTTATCTATTTCTTCATTACAGCCTTGGAAAATTAGGATTCATTCTATATGGAATTTGCTTTATGTGCTTAGCACCATCTACTGCTCAATAGAATGTTCTACCCAACTTACTTGACGGAGTTCCTTGTAATCAAAAGTGAATAGGTGTATGTACCTTTGAAAGAGCTGGAGGTAGGATTCCTTCTCACTCTCCATCATAGCATCACCAATATTTATTTGTTGGAGACGATCATCAATTTCTTCTTGAGATAATTTTATGGGTTCATGAGTCGGTGTGACTGGAAGGATATCCATGACTGAAACATCAACCTCACTTTCTTCATCTTCTGTGTCCAATTCACTAGTACTAGAGTAATCGAGAGGATGCCCAATCATCAGATTCATCACTTGAATCCACATGTTACGCGCTTATGATGTCGAGGGATCACATTTATCTTCACCCTCTCTACTGCCACGTCTAAGTGTTATGAAACCTTCATTCCAGTAGTTTCTTGCATGAACTCTCCTTAGCCATGGCCTTCCCAACAACATTGGTAGTGTATGCAGTACCATTTTCATCACACGAAAATCTACCACACATACAACACCCATAACAGATATTGCCACATTTGAAACAACACCTTCTAGTTTAGTTTTTCCTTATTTAATGACCTTAACATAAGTGTTGAGGTGATCAATTTTTAAACCCAACATATTCATTACATGAGACTTGGTCATTACATTAATCTGCAACACCTCCATTAACTAAGATATCATGAATTGAAATACCATTACATAATACCTCGGCAGTGGGCGTAGGGATCCGCCTCGCCTCTAAAAATAGGTACCTCAACCTCCTTACTTCGTGGCCGAGCATTGAGTCCACTTTGCAGCTCCCGCCTCTTCTCGAAGAGATAGCCAGAAGTTGACCATATGTAATATTTGTAGGCATTTTGGACAGATTCTAAGATGGAGTATGGTCCTTGTCCCTCCTGAAATTATAAAATCCTACACACCCAACTTTCTTCTCCTATGTTTCTTACTAGTTTCTCCTTTCATCTTCTTAGGATCATTTCCATCTTGGTTATCTTTTTCTTTTCTTTCTTTTGTTACAAACACATCTACTTCATTATTTATGCTCCTATCTCTTACATCAAAAGAATTCACAGTGATTTTCCTTTATCATTATCTCTTGTACTAGATGTAGAAGCTCTATTTGGACAATTATACTTATAATGACCCTTTTATGACAACCATAACATACAACTTCGAATAGATTTCTTTTTGGACCTCTATCTCCTCCCCTCGAGAACTAAATTCCTTTCCTTGAAGAAGATTAATAATTAATGGACCCATCTTCTTGAGCGGATCTTCATACTTAGTAGATGTACTAGGGAAAATATTTGTGCTCACCGAGAGTGGTTGTGGATTTTGACAAAAGGTGTTGGTGTAGGCTCTGCCTTAGCAACAATTTCTTTGGGCTCCTCTTCCATGCTTTCTTCTTGCCTTCTTGCAATCTATTTTGCTTGTTCAATGGTAGCTAGGTGGTCATATTTCACTCGTTGTCTAATCTAAAGCTCAGGCTTCATCCAAAGAATTAAGTTCTTATAGAGGAGATTATCCACGCCATTCATCAACCCATCCGCTAATCCTTCCTTCCTCGGACACAGGCATTGAGCTTCCTCCTTATCTCTAGAACACGAGCATGATAATCCCTTATCTTCTCCTTCTCTCCTTAGGATAGCTTTGTGGTATCGATCATGAGATCTACATATTTCATTGTTCACCAAATTCTTCAAGAAAATTTCGGTTAATAAATTCCATGAATTTCTCACATTATCACCTAGTGTTTCAAACCACCAAGAGCTAAACCATCCAAAAAGGTAGGAAAAAAATCAGTCCATTGTTCCCTTCTTATGAGGCCATTACAAATGCAAGATCGTTTAAACTCTTGAATGAAAGAGGAATCATCTTCATTAGATTGGGATAAAAATAGGAATCTTCCCCATTTTAAAAAGTAACCACAGTTGAAATACCAATTCACAAGTACACCGTCAATAGTAAGACTTGTGTGCACAAATAAATAGACTTACTACAATAAAAAGTGACTTTACACCTTTTACAGTAAAATAGAATGACCACGGTAAAACTTGACTTATTATGCGGTAAAAACTGACTTTACTTGTGGTAAACACTATTCATGGTAAAAGTAGAAGTTCTTGTGGTAAATACTATTCACGGTAAAATGTGACTTTTACCATGGTAACTACTATGCACAGTAAAACAAGGTTACCCTCCAAATGATTTTCATACTAAGGGGGAATATTTCTCTAGAAAATCCACCAACGAGGAATGGTCCCTGTAATCGAACCAAAAATGTCATCACCAATCTGCACTATGATAATTCTCCACCGAACTCCTCATGCTATGATTATTTACTAATGCACAACCTTTTAGTTTGGTGGATGTAACTGAAACACAACAACAAACATAACACAAGAATACCATAAACTATGATAAGAAGGAATGATGATAAATCTAAAATATAAGTGTAAATTATAATATCAACATGAAATTGTTACAATCTCACCCATGAGGTACTTCAAGTGTTATTGACTTCACTTGCCTTCCAACTCATAACTAATGGAGAAACTTCACAATTACACCTCTTAATGGTTTCTTTAACACACCTTCAAAAATGATGGCTTCCTTTACACACTTACTCATACAATATTTCTCACTACTTCCTTCTATGCTAAATGAGAGGGGTGGCCTCTTTATTTATAGGAATTCAAGCTTATGCACCCTATCTCTAAGATAGGATAGGAAATCTCTTCCGGCCAATAATATTCCGTGCCTAAACTCTTTATTGCCTTTACATGCGGGATTATCTTCTAAGATAAGATAAACCTTATCATCTCACATGGTTCCACCTTTTTAGACTTTTCCACAAATAAAATACACAAAATATTTATGACATCACTTTCTATGTCCTTATTACAAATATAATATTTCTAATTCCTAATCATGTAGACCCTACTTCTCTAATTACCCCAACTTTAACATTTTAACATTACTGCTAGGACCACTTACTTAAAAATATTTACTTTTTACCACAACATTCTATTAGTAATTTGGTTATCATACCATACTCTACTTTATTTAGCGGCACAGCCATCTGCGCGATTTGGCACCGTTATCTTCTACGGATGCCACTACTAATTATACTTAACAACATCCTATTCCTAATACATACATTAATAAAATACGAAAATTACGGAGGAAAATTTTAATGTTGACAGTTTTGAAATAATTGACATGGCGTACGCGTGAAAGGATATTTTCCATGCGATGAAACTTTGAAAACCTAAAAATCTCCTTCAAAGGGCATTTTTAGGAGTATTTTGTCAAAAAAATTTCTATGGTTATCTCAATTTTAGCTAAAATCACTAAAAAGCGAGATAACAAAGTTAACTCATAACTTATCGAATCTCATAAACCAACATATGCGAGAGGTTTGACAAGCTTGAGCATTTCTCCATTTACTGAGCTGAGCTAATATCTTCATAGTGCCTCCATTAACTCAAGCTCAAGTAATATGGAGAGAACAATATGGCCTTGTATCCATTATTTTTGAGACTCCATTATCAAACCTTGAGATCATACTAACAATCAAATCTGATTTCTAAGGATCTTCTTATGTTCATTTCAAAGTTAACATTCAAAGAGTAGTGATTGATTTATGCATGTTAGTTTTATTATTTTCAAAGCTATATACATTTTAAAGAAATTATCCTCCCTAAGATCTTATCTTGATGGTTCTTGTTAGGTTATTTTAAATATTTGGAACTCTGAGGAGTTCAGTTTCAATTCTTATATCTTTTCTAATTTACACATGAACACATTTGAAACATTTAGTGTGACTTAGTCCATCGTCATTAGAAGTCGATTTCAAAGATTTATTATTTGCATCATTTTTCTAACCACTTCTATGCATTTTGAGGCTTGAATAGATTTTGCTAACATTATATATGTTAAAACCTTCCTTTTGCATGGAAAGTTAATGGATTTATGTTATAAATTGATTTAAATAGAAAAGTTTTGACCTATTTTCATTTCTAGAAATTAGTTTTACATACTTTTGTGTAGTTTGAGGTACACACGTATGTGTTAGAAGGGGGTGCACATACATTCCCAAGCACACACATATGTTTCCTTACCCCCACATATTCTTCACTCTGGTTTTGACCCTTAGTGCTAAAATTTTCCACACACACGCATATGCCAAGAAAGGAAACATATGTGCGCATACGTCTCTCAAGATGCTCATGCATTAAAACCTCCTCTGTGTTATCTTGATTTTTGAAAAAAATGTACATACGCTCACGTAAGTGTGCATATGAAAAGAAGGGTGTGCGCTTTCTCTCGAACCAAGCATACATAAAAGATGACTATGTATTTTGATAGGGACACACATACACTTGACATAGTGCACGCACATGTTTTAAAGCGCATGCATGAGGGCATGCAGATAAAGTTGAAAACTATGTTAAACTAAAAAAATTGTTTCTTTGGATTTTCTAACCATTTGTAGGGCCTAGTTTAGTTACATTATGTTTTTTCATAGATACATTTTCATTTGTGAGAATAGGATCATGTATGTTCATCCATCAGCACATTTTAGATGATCTTGGGAAACATAAATGATCCAACACCTCTTTCATGCTTTTGAAAAACACTTCATTAAAAGTTTTATAAGGGAATGAACGTCAATTTGGATAAAAAAGGAATGATTTGTTTGATTCATAGGCTTTCTTCATTGTTTACTAACTAGTTGGGTTCTACATTGTGTATTCTCTCCTTCGCGTCTTAGGATGATCTTAGGAATCAAAAGAAACGTTTAATCCTCTTTATATGATGCCTTGAACTACTAATATTTTCATGAAGGACCATATCTCTTGTGAAATAATTGGTATCTAAATGAAGGCTAACACGTTTTTGTAGGTTTCCAAATTGTCATGATAATAACCACTTTAAGTTAAAAGATAAGAAAAAACACCATATTCAATACACTTGTATTTGTAGGTTCAGATTAAGGGTAAACCCATCCGCTTTATACTAGGAGAAACTCCCTTTGGCATAAGCCTTAAGCTAAAAAAAGGGATGCTCCTAAGAACCCCAAAGTATTCAACGCAAGAGGGAACCTTGGGGACGAAATGGGAAGTGCTCTTTACCTACTTGCTTAGTTTACACTTGTGAGTTTAAAGTCAAAATTATCTCCATTAAGACCCCAATGAAAATACAATTGAACGCATTTATTTCTCATTGTATCAAAGGGTGTAAATTAAAGTAGGGATACTTCAAGGTTTAGTCAATGTGACTTCCTTGGAAACACGAGCTTAAAAGGGAGTTTGTGAAACCTAGTTAAGATAAGCAATCGGAGGTTATATCATCATAGACCTCACTTTATCATCAAGCCAACTGTGTTCTATATAGATTTTGCAAAGTAAGAACTTATTAGGAGTATAGACCTTGTTTATCGAACAAAGAGAGAGTCTAATCAAGTTTTCACTAAGCATCATTCATCACAAGATATATGAATCCTTACTTTGTCTTAGTTTCTCACTCACGCTAGGGTGAGGCAAAACTCTACCAAAGTGATGCCAAATATATTTCAACCTCACTTTATCTACACCTTTTCTATCTTGTTTTCCATTTTGGGAAAAAAGAGAACAACACGCATGGATACCACTAGAAATAAATCATGTCCACCACTTTTTAGTCTACTTGCATGACTAGGTTGTAATGCTAGAATGCAAGTGTTGAAAGTGTAAATTGTACGTCTTCATGTTTTAGTAGGCCCTTTGTCTCAAATCCATATTGAGACACATTATCATCATAATTAGGCTTGAGTCATCATTAATCTTCCTTATAATTATTATGTTATTCACATCACCTCACCATAATAATAATACTTACATCTCGTTTCTAGTAAACGTAATGTAAGTGTCCATATTGTGATGTTACATTTCCCACATCTTAACAAACCCTTAACATAATTTGACGTGATTTTTTTCAAACATTACCTTGATCTTGAAAGAATTTTTATTACTTTGTTTGTGTCATATCAATACTAGTGTGATATTAATACCTTGCTTTCTCACAAAGCTTAGGTAATGTATCCTAGTAGTATTGTTGCGTAGCTCACATGTGTAACCTCCATTTTTATTTTAGGGTTTGGGTCTTTCTTGTCTCTAAGATCATCACAAGTATCCTTTGATTGGAGATCATGTTAACCCTTTACTAATACTTATGCCTTGTTCATTTCAAACTTGACTTAAGTATTGACATTGTGTTGACCATATAGTGTCAAACTATCTTTGAAAAACATTAGCATAGGGTATAGTTTCTTGTTGATTGATTGGTTTACCAAAACTTGCATGATTGTTCCTTGCGTGTTATCTATCTTGAAATTTGTTTTTATAGGACAATCCTTTTATCCATTGATTCATTATTGTTGACATTCCTTTATGACATTGACAATTGTCACACATTTTACTTAGGTTTTTTGTATTCTTGAACACATTAAGAGAAAAATTTGTAGCCTTTGTGTTGTTAAAACTTTGATCAAACCATTTTGACATTTACACTTGCAAATTGTTAGCCAAACCTTACTGATTTTAAAAATTATTTCAATCACGATGTCTATTTTCCTTAGATTCCCTTTGGAAAATCACACAAACATCCCTTTATTTGCAAAATGTCTAGTTGTTTTTCATTATGCTTCCCGAGTCAACATGGAACTTCCTTCCCTTTGAAGGAGTTCAATCACACTATCTAGGTCTAGGAATTTGTACCTGAAAATGGCCAATAATGATTAACAATCAAAATTTTAGGCATTTACATCAAAATATTCCCATCACGCCTATAAATCATTTGGTTATTCATGTTGGATAACGCATTCTCATACAAATTTCCCCACCTTCATCTCATGGTCAATGGATAGATTTTGATGAGTCCAATCCAAACATTCTTTATGATGATTTCTATCCAAACTATTATTTTGATTCTCCTCAGTCTCCTAATGATTTTGATCCAAATTATTATTCAAATTCCTCTAATTCAACTCCTAAGTCATGGTCCTCCCTTTCTTTACAAGACCCCCTTTATTATTCGCATGAAGTATATCCTTTTCCTTTGAATATCCATGAAACTCCAAGTCCATTAAATCAAACACCTTATTCAACCATTGAGTCGCATTCCTCCCTTTATTTGCATAACCACTTTTATCGGTCCGCATCAACGACCCCTTCCATTGTCGAAGAGATCTCCAATTCAAATTTCCTCTAATCAATCATCCAAGTCAACCCCGACATCATAATCTACTAAATGGATGAATGGTCCTATTTCTTTCCTTGTAATATGTCTTCTTCTCTCGGTAAACCAATGCCATCTTCCTCCACTCATGAGACATCTCAGTCTAAGTCTACTTCATCTCTCGAGTCATCTTCTTCCACTTGCGAGACATCTCAATATAAATCTACTTCATCTCTTGAGTCATCTTCTTCTATCAATTAGAATCCAATCCCTCTTTGTCCCTTGGGTCATGTTGATCATACCTTATTCCATATTCATCAATCTTCTAAAGATTGATTTTTTTGTCCATGTCAAACCATTCATAAGAAATGATGTGCTAAGATATATTTTTGATGCACTATCCAATTCCTTTGTGGACACAATAAGGTCAAACCTTCCCCTCATCAAACATATTATAGATCTTCCACACCTATTGGACCTCTTTCTTCAAACCAACCTACTTTTGTTGAAGAAAACAACCCATACCGATTGATTCATTTCGAATAAAAGCAATCACAAAATTAATGAAGGTACATGAAGATATTCCTATATAAGGTTAAGAGTAACATGATCCTCCTCTTATTATTTCATCTCCACCTTCGTTTGTTCATGATGAGATGTTTGGGTCTATTATTGATCCATGGAATATATTATCGTCGCCTTATCATTCTTTATCTATCATAATTCCTCAATCACAATCTCACCTTGGGTCACCTCCTAGTATCCCATCATCTTCTCCTATGTGTGGGCCACCACCTAGTATCCCTCCATTTTCTACTTGTGGGTCACCTCCAGGTAGCCCATTATCTTCTATTCTCGAGCCACATCATAGTAGCCCTCTATTTTCTACTTGTGGGTCACCTCCAAGTATCCCATTATCTTCTATTCTTGGGTCGCATCCTAGTAGCCCTCCATTATTTTCTATTTATGAGTCACCTTGGGGTAGCCCATTACCTTCAATTCTTGGGTCATGTCCTAGTATCCCTTCATCCTCTTCTATCTATAGGACACCTCTAAGTAGTCCCTCATCTTCTATACTTGGGCCACATCCTAGTAGTCCTTTGTCTTCTATCTATGGGACACCTCTTAGTACCCCATTTTCTTCCATCTTGGGGCCACATCCTAGTAGTCCTCCTTCATCTTCTATGTGGCTCACCTCCTGGTAGCCCATTTTCTTTAACCCTTGATCATATTCTCTTTATCCATCGTATCATCCTCCTATCAATGATTGTGGCAAGCTCACCATCATTTCTCACATCGATCCTAAACATCCACTTTCTTCTCCCACTTCTCGAGATTAGATGAGTCACACCTTAGCTTATACAAAACCCAAACAGTTTATTTATCAAGCTAAGATCAAAGGTTCAAAGAGCTCCAAAGATATTAACAAAGAAAATATTCATAAAGTTAAAAATCAAATGCAATTCAAGAATACACAACAATGAAACCATCAAGTATGGTGCAAAGTGCATAAACCTATGGATAGAGAACTCAATCTCTCACATACAAAATCCATGTTTTCAAGATAAGTCACAATAATTGGTTAAGTATGAGGTCACCATGATCATTGATATTGAGATAACATGACTCTTGATAAGAAAACATGAATAATCTCCCTTATCAAGGAAATCGTGAACATTTTTGTAAGATCTTATCACACAGTGACATTGTTGATCCACCTTCCAAAAACCATCAAAAAAATATAAAAAAAAATAAAAAAAAATACAAAAATATGAGAAAAACATTAAAACATTACAAAAAAATCAAAGGTACAAAGATCAAACATCACAATCAGGTATTGTATACATGTGGATGTTTTTTCCTTCATTTCTCCATTTTCCTCTACAAATCATACGCCATTTTCATCCCTTCGATGATATTTTGGTTAGTCCATTGGAACGAATTTTGTGACATTTATCTCTATGGTATCCGTTTGACCTTGGTATTTTATCACCTTGGTAAATTAAAGAACGCGTCGACCTCATAGAGATCCTATCATTATATACATCTAATAAAATTGTCATAAAGAAATGTTGGGCATATTTGTTAACACTAGAAAATTTCATCATCACAATCACTTCCATCCTTTCATCAAGCCATTAGTGGTTATTAACCCTTGTCAAATCAAGAGAGCTAAAATAAGTTTTCGAAAGTAAAATAAAAAATCAATCAAAAATCAAAAGCAAAAACAATTGATATATAACTCTCTCTAAGGGTATTTCCATAATCTCTACTAGGGTTATGGACGCCTTTCGGTTAGAGAGAAATTTTTACGAATAGAATCAAATACATATATTTAAGGGATACTGGATGCCTGGCCAGCAACGGAGCAATGTATGACTCTCCTTCCACCCCCATTCACAAATAACCTATCAAAATAAATCATTCCTACACATTGGCTAGTGTTTCTTCACTTGCTTTCTATCAAGTCTTCCTCTCAGAAGTAATAAAATTCTACGTGCACACACTGGATCTCTATGAGAAAACAAGATTAGTATGTTACCAAGTGTCTTTTTTGGACCTTGTTCGACTCTTACTTTAGTTTGTATATTGTCTCACAATTTTTGCCTTTAGCTAATCACTTTTTAATCACTAGTCTTGTAGCAACATTTTCCATATCCTTCCATAGCATTCATGCTTTTCTTATACTTTTTTCAGAACATCCATGTGTATAAGATTTCATTTTTACTATGTTTGAGGGAAACTTTGTTCCTTCTTACAATAAACAATCTTCTACTCCTATCTATCAATGGATTCTTGGCCAACTTACACTGGGGGCATCCTTGCTCCTTCTTGGAACTTCATTGGTTTGTGTTCATCATCAGGTTGAACATATCTATTTTGGCCTTGATCTAACCTATCCTCTTGTATATACACATGGAATTCTGCCCTTGTACATCCCATCTAACACTGGGGCATCCACGTTTCTTCATTTTCATGTACATAGTTTCAGAAAACTTTCAAAATGCCAAAACATTCAAATACGTTTCCATCAAAACTCAAAAACAATATAAAAACTTTCACAAAAATACTAAAAATTAGAAAACATCACATAAATAAAAAATCAGTAATGATCATGCACGCAATCAAGCTCAGTATCACATGCATCATACTTAGAACATCAAAATTTTCCTACAAAACATCTTCTTGGATTCTCACCTGGTCTTTTGTGTGACTCGTAGATCATTTGGATCTACCTTCCATTAACAAAAGATGGTTTTCTTCTATGTCTTTCTTCCCTTACACGAATGCATTGCTTGGGTAGTATCATAGTACACGATTGATTTTCCATGGGACCCTGTGTCCTCCGTATATTCCCCGCATGTATGATTGCTTAGGGCACCATCATTAACCCTTGTTAATTTACACAGGTCGAAATCAAATCTTGATAACAAAAACATTTGTACAACTGTCTTAAAATGTTGTTTGTTTGAGTATGTGTGTTTGTACTTGTTTTCCTTGTTAGGTTAGCTTGTTTACTTTCTCATATTACATTGCATTATGTATGTTGCATGGAGTTAGTGTTTTTAGCAATGAAAAAATGTTCGTATTATGGATTTTCATGTCATCTTACACTTTTTTGTATGCTTATATATAATAAAGGACCGATGATGTAGATCATTAACAATATGATGAAATAAAGTTGTTTACATTAGCTAGATGCAAGCTATTTCCATTCTCTTCATCTTCATTTTCCTCCCCTATCATTCTCTTCTATTCTACACTATTCTTCCAACTCATTTGGGGAAATAAGGATCACCTACTACAAAACATTTCTACAAGATATGTTAAGAAAATCATATCTTGCACTTCACATGATACCCCCATTAAAATTTTCAACAAAAGAGTTTGTATTGGTATTATGCAGGGATCAAGGCCCACACCTCTACTCTATATCAATAATCAGTATATCATCGTATGTCTCCCATTGCAATGGATTTCCCCCTCTTTGGCATTTCCTTTTAAAATTTTTGATCGTTGATCGACCTCTTTCATCACCCCATCGACACTCGAGGGGGCATCCTTCATTATACTAATTTTTCTTCTACCCATTCAAAAATTTTACTTGTTTATGCTTGTCTACTATATTTGAAGTGGCGTAACTTACACCACCTCTAAGAAGGGAAAATGTAGACATCTATACTTTGATCAAAGCAATTTTATTACTAACACTCGCACTAAGTATTCTATCCCCAAATTGATGACACTTCACACGATTAGGCTTGCTTTCCCCCTTAAACCTCTTAGTTTACTACTATATGTTGATTAATCCCCTACCATGCATTTGACCATGCTTCTAATCCTAGTCAAAAAGTGCTTTGACTTACTAAAAGTGATTTTTGGACTTATCTTTTGTCCCACATGCACAAAATCATACCATTATTGGAATGGGAACCTATAAATAGAAACCTCCTCCTCATAATTTCTAAGAACACTTTTCCTCCTCCTGCATAAACTATAGGCAATTAGGATCTTGAGTATTTATCCATTTATTGAGCTAATATATTCATAGTGCATCCATTAACTCAAGCTTGAGTAATATGGAGAGGACCATATGGCCTTGAAGCTAATATTGGTGAGTCTCCATTATACTAACAATCAAATATGATTGCTAAGTGTTGTTGCCCTTAAAATCCCCCTCATTTTTAACCTTGTATTGTTTTCAATTCCTTGGTTCACAAAGAAATTTGAAAATCAGGCACAAAATGGTGGAGTTTTCTTGTTTTTAATGGCTTCTTCACACCATTGTAAGGGGTTGGAAATTGATCTTGTAAACTCATGAGTGTATCATTGTACTTAGAGAAAGCAAAGGAGATAGCCCTTTTCTTCTACTTCCCTCCACTCTCAAATTTCTTCCATTCCCACATTATGTATAACTTCTGTCTAAGCATCAATACAAGAAGAAGGATTTTGTAGCCTCTTTGATGAGGAGATTTTAGAAACTTTGAGTTCACAATCTCATCTCGTCTTGTTGCTATTTGTAGAGTTGTTTCTTCCCATAAATGCATGTGTTGAAATTTCTAACTAGTGTGTGTACATGAATTTGATTTTATACCTGTAGCATTAGTTCTCCTACCTCTTTTATCCCTCCCTTTCCCACCTTCATATAAAATTCCCCCTTTAGATAACAACAAGAATTTTCCGCAGGGTTAGTGGAGTTCCCCTGTTAGATCCTTGCCGAAAGGCCACCATAGAAATCCACACTTTCTCATGCATGCATACACGACAGATGTAGTGGTTAAGTAGAGGGACTTAGATTCCCGAGCATTGGTAGAAATCCACAAGTTTTTCCACCCAAAAATTTCCTCACCAATAGTTTTGTTGCCCACTGGGTAGATTTAGCAACATTTGCACCTGAATGTGACCGCAAGGTCAGAAAATTCAAAATTCAAAATTCAAAAAAGAGAATTTTTTTTGGAATTTAAATGGCTATATGAGCCACATGGATTCAAATCATGGATATTCTAGGAAACCCTTCTATTGAAAGACCCAAATTGCTCTTCCACATCGAAGAAGACGTTGCTTGATTTAAGGAAGCTATCTAGCATGATAGACAAAGTTCCAATCACTACTTCATTGCCTCGATAATTCTAGACCTCAAGAGGAATATGGTTCGAATTGGAGAGGTAAAGACAAATTCCAGCACCACAAAGAAGAGCATAGATTTTCAAGCTGGCGGATAGAAGATACACCCAAAGAACAAAAGACAAGGAGGAAAATTGATCCCATTTTTGAGGAACTTCAAAGGAGTAAAGAGCTACTCGAATCCGAGGCTTCCTTCTCAAGCAACCGCTCACGTTAGGAACTCCGAGTGTTGCCAATCCTTTAGACGATGAATTTCCATACATCAATGAAGACCTTGAAGATTTCACCGACATAGAGATCGAAGAAGAAGCTAGAGAAAGAGAAGCAAGAGTCGACGAAGAAATAAGAGCTCAACTCAAAGAAATCGAGAGACTTCAAGCCGAGGTAGATGAAAGAGTAGCAACAAAAGCTGTAAATTATCAAGGTTTGAAGCTAGAAACATAAATAGAATGGGGGATCGGGATCGTGAGTGTGAACGTGATCATGAGGCCTGTAGGCCTAACGTACCATGCGAGGAAACACTCATCCATCGGCTCTTTCTCAACCACTCCATGAGCTACCGAGAGGCTCGAGAAAAACTTCCCAAAATTCAAAGGCGATGGTTCTCAACTCCTTGAAGAGCATGTAGCAACATTTATCACTACTTGCGATGTGTTGGGTGTTGAGGATGAAGATGTGTCAGTTTGACTCTTTGTGGAGTCACTTTAAGAAAAGGCTGCCAAATGGTTCTACATGCTACCTCCCCTTGGGGTCTGTCACCTATTGGGAAGATATAAGAAGTGCATTCGAGCACAGGTTCAATACCATGAAAGATTGTTAGGATCTCTTAGTCCAATTGGTACAAATGAAAAAAGAAACTTCTGAGTCAATGAGATACTTTGTAGCAGATATAACAGAGTGATAAGAAGAATCCCTGAAGATGTGGTGCCTCCTGAAAATAATTTGAAGAGATTATTCATCAGTACGCCTTGCCATCAGAAGTAGGTTTCTTCCTTAGAAGAACCCAACCAAGAACATTAAGGGAAGCTCAAGACCATGCAATAGAAACTAATGATGATCTAATCTTGTCAGTAAAGTGAAAGGCCCTAATGGAAAGCAAAAGGGTCAGAATTCAAACTCTGTCACCATAGATCCGATGTTCTAAAAAATGGAAAATGACTTGGTTTCCTTGAAGAAGCAGCTATCTCAAATCACAATGTGGAATGCTTCAAGGAAACCAAACCCTCCAGATAGGCCAAGGATTGATCCACCTCCTCGTTGGCTTGCTCTTGAAGCACCACTAGTTAATGCCATCTGTGACACTAAAGAACTAGAGGAGGAAGCAGAAATTGAATAACTTGAAGAAGAAAATGTGGAGGACTATGAAAGCTATCTTGAGGTCAAGGAAGTTGATATGCACAATGGCCTAATTGAGTATGTTGATGATGAAGATGAGAATGATGAAGAAGCTCCAAGTTTCTCATGTGATGTTTTCACTCGTGCACAATCCAGGAAAGGTGCTTCATCCTCAATGGTTGCGGTAAAGGATAAGAAGAATAAAGAATATTCTCCTCTAAAGGTCACACAAAATAAAATCATCAGCAGAGGATCACCATTACCACCTTCTATGGAGTTGGCCAAAGAAAAACTAGACTCACTGGTTGTCAGGGATCATGCTACTATGCCAAGTAAGTCATCTAATTCTTCTCCCAACTCAAAAGTTGCTAAGAACAATTATCCTTTAAATGTTGTTCCTACAAAACATCCAAGGTTCAATCAAAAGCTACACCCTCACCCCCTTCCAAGCCAATTGCTACACCCAAAAAGGAGAATTCAACACCCAAAGTAGCAAAGCCTCTACCATATAAATCTTTCTCCATTTCCGGAACCTCTTCCTTGCTCACCATAACCCCATTTGAATTTGTGGAACATGCAAGCAAAACCAAAGTCCAACTCTCAGAAATAGAATACCTACAAACACACCTTGCCCAGTTTGACAAGTTCATTAATGCAGTTTGTGGTGGTAACCTTGTATCCTCAAGTCCTAATTCTAATGGCTTACTGCCCACACCATCCACACCACATTACCAAAACATGCTAGCCCTCAGTGCCTCAAAAACCAAAAGGGTTGAACCTTTCTACCTATCACTCCTCATTAAAGGATTCCAACTAAATAATTGTATCATAGATTTCGAATCCTTAGACAATGTGATGCCAGCCAAAGTTGCAAATTCTCTAGGCCTCACCTTAACCCGGGTAAATGGCACTCTACTACTCAATGGAATCTAAAGAAGTTCCATTGGTAGGAAGAATCAAAGATGCACAGGTAGCACTAGCTGATTTTCTAGACAAGAAGGTGCTCCTAACCATATTGGTAGCAGACATCCCAACATCCTTTGGTATGCTATTGAGTAGGAGTTTCTACAGAGACCTGGGTGGAGAGATAAAAATGGATTGGTCATCTGTAATTATCCCAATAAAAGGTGAGATGAAGAAGTTGCTACTAGTAAGAAAGATGAAGTTCATAGTATGAAAGTTTGATGATCCAAAAGCAAACATTCTCTTTCAAGATTGTGGGCTAGGAAAATACTTCCTAACATCAACAAAAGAGGAGAACTTGCCACTTCTCATGGAGGAAGAAGAAGAGGAAGATAAAATTTGGACAATGGAATTTGATGGTATTCATTCTAGAGTGGGCTTGGAGCTAGTGTAGTATCACACTCTCCTTCCAATGAGTTGTACCCATTTGCCTACAAGCTGCAATTTGATAATACAAATAATACTACAGAGTATGAAGCACTAAAACTAGGCACGAGTGCAACAAAGGACATGAGAATCAAGAAATTGAAATGCCAAGGTGATGCAGAGGTTATAGTAAAGCAGGTCTACCAACAATATCAGGTGAAGAATTCAAGACTCTGGCATTACAGAAACAGAGTGTGGGACTACATTGAATCTTTTGATGCATTTTCCATTGAAGCTATTCCGAGGGAACATAATGAAAATGTTGATTCTCTTGTAGTGTCAACTTCCCTAGTGAAACCTCATCATTCTTTTGGTAAAGACAAAGTGACCATTGAAATGGTATTCGTGCCTAGTGTACTGCATAAATGTAAATCATTGATAAGTCTTCAATGATGATAACCAAGTTCTATCCTTTGTAGAGCAAAGTGATAATTTCAATAATCTCTTCTTTGAAGGAGGTGAAAATCCACACCGAGAAGTAGCCACCAAAGAAGAGATAGAAGTAATTAAAGGGATTGATGACAAGGAGTAATCAAATTGAAAGGGAAAAAAATTCCCAAAGGCCTAGTCTCTTTATAAGACCTCTTTGACAAACATGAAAGATTCATTCAAGAGAAAGAAAATTAATCTTCTCTGCCCAACTGATTTTGATAAAGAAAACATTGGTACCCTGCAGAGGAGCCAAGGGTGGTCAATATTGGAAAATGTTGCTCACCTGAAGAAAAAGAAGGTTTGTTGCATTACTCAAGAAATACTCAGATGTCTTGTCCTACTCTTATGATGAACTCAAATCCTTCCAGCCAAAGGAAATGCATCACTCAATTCCTTTGAAGCAGGGTGTTAAGTCCTTTAGGCAAAAACAAAGGCCGTATAACCCAAATATTACAGATACCATCAAGGAGGAGGTAACGAAGATGTCTAATGCAAGGATCATCTTTCCCATCCACCATTCAACATGGGTGGCTAACATTGTGCCAGTGCGGAAGAAGAATGGTGAAATAAAGATATGTGTAGATTTTCGCAACCTGAACCAGGCATCACTAAAGGACAATTATCCTCTTCCTATCATGTACCATATCCTGCAAGTAGTCACTAGATCTGAAATTATTTCATTACTTGATGGATTCTCAGGATATAATCAAATCAAAGTGGCAAAGGAGGACCGCACCAAGACAACCTTTACAACACCTTGGGGTAGTTTTTCCTACAACAGAATGCCTTTTGGCCTAATCAATGCAGGAGCTACATTCCAAAGGGTGATGGATTTGGCCTTCAAAGATCTGAAGAATTACATTGTCATATATCTTGATGATCTCACCATATTTTAAAATAAGAGGGGAGATCATATCTATCACTTGGAATAGGTACTTGCAAGGTGTAGGAAACATGGCATATCACTAAATCCAAAAAGTGCATTTTTGGAGTCACAGAAGGAAATTTATTGGGGCATATTGTGAATAAACATGGAGCACACATTGATCCTGAGAGGATCGGAGCCATTCAAGCATTAGCCCTACGAAAGAAAGGAGTTCATTCATTCTTCGAAAGGTGAAATTTCTTCATCATTTTGTGCTTGAGTTTGTTGAGTTGATGAAGCACATCACTTCCATGATGAAACCACAAGAAAAATTCAAATGGAACAATGAAGGGAAGGCAACATTCGAAGAGATCAAGAAATCCATTGCCAAGGCTCTGACTCTTATATCTCCAGATTTTAACAAAGAATTCATCATGTATTGTTATGCATCAGAACATACACTCTTTGCCATTCTCATTTAGAAAAATGATGAAGGCGTGGAAGCACCTATTACTTTCATGAATTTTCCTTTGAAAAAGCATGAGCTAAAATACATCCAATTGGAAAAGCATGCCTATGTAATTGTCAAGCCTATAAAAAACTTCAGGTTTTACATCCTCAATTCCCATACGGTGGTGATGGCACAACAAGATCCCAGAGCTAAAAGAGGAAATTGGATTGCAAAGACTCAAGAATATGACTTGGAGATTTGACCCTCCAATCTGGTAAGGGGAAATGGCTTGTGCAAGTTGATTGCTGAAGATGAAACACTCAAAGTTCAACATGGCGAAGAAAACTGTGCTTGCTCAACTTGTTCAAAAGACAACCCACAGTTCTCTTTGTCACCACTACTGATGAGTGGTATGCTGATATTGCCTATTACCTAACTTATGGAGAATGCCCTCCCCATCTTGATTATAAGAAAAGGAGAACACTCAAGTTGAAGGCAGCTAAATTTGTAATCTAGAATCATGTGCTTTACAAAAGAGGCCTAGATGGTTGTTTCCTCAAGTGCGTAGATAAAGAGAAACAAGAAAAGTTTCTTAAAGCATACCATGACCAAGCATGTGGTGGAAAATTTTCAGCAATGGTCACTACACATAAGATCCTCTCGAGGAAGGTATTATTAGCCCACCATCTTTGCAGACACTCAAGATTGGGTTTCTAAATGTAAAGCATGCCAACAGTTCATTGGAAGACCAAAAATCACTACATTACCACTCAGGCCTATGGTTATTGAAGAACCATTTCAACAGTGGGGGATGGAATTCATTGGTGTTCTAAACCCTCACTCAAGCACAAGGCACACCTATGTACTCACAGCAACAGACTACTTCACCAAATGGGTGGAAGCCATTCGACCAAACAAGCCAACACTAAAATAATATGCAACTTCATCAAGGAGAATATCATAGTCTGTTTTGAGCCATAGAAGATTGTAGCAAATAATGCTACCTATTTCTCTTCAAGAGAGCTGACCGAGTTTTTCTATAGCTACAGAATCTCCTAGCTCATTCTTCTGACTACTATCCACAAGGAAATAGACAGGCCAAATCAAGCAACAAGAACATTGTGACCATTATCCACAAGCTTGTAAACAAGAATCAAAGGAATTGGCACAAAAGGTTGTATAACACATTATGGGTGGATAGGATCACTCCCAAGAAGGAAATAGGTATGTCACCATTCCAACTATTGTATGGAGTTGAAGCAGAAATTCCTCTCACGATTGAGATGCCAACTCTCAAGCTGCTATAGGCAATAGAAGATGGTCAGTACAAGGATTCCATTGACAAGAGGATCCTCTTTCTTAAGAAGTTGAAGAAAATAGACTCCAAGTGGTGGATCACATTAAGGAACACCAATTGAAAGTAAAGAATATTTTTGATAAGAAGGCCAAGGCAAGAGAATTCAAATTTGGAGACTTCATCCTACTATGGGACAAGAGAAGAGAACCAAAAGGTAGCCATGGAAAGTTTGATTCATTATGGCTTGACCCATTCCAGATTTTGAAGCTTGCGGCAAGAAAAATTTTCTTCTCTCAAATTTGGATGGAATGCCACTAGAATTTCCTAGAGTGGGCAATACTTGAAATTGTATCATTAGTGAAAGTGGGTTGTCCCCCACCTTGTACCATAGGTGTGTTTCCCTTTTCTGTTGTGTGGTTTTGTTTCCCCTTCATTGCGTGTCATGTGTTTCCTTCCCGTTGTGTGCTTGTGTGTTTCCTTCTTCTGATCTTTCTTTCTCAAAGTTGTACATGAATCTGCAAGGCCCAATGGATAAGGCACTGGTCAATGAATTATATGGTCTAAGATTGAGATTCTGGATTCCCATGTCATGTCTTCACTATGCTCACTCCATGTCATGTCCCCAAGCTAGAGCCAACTGATTGTTGCCCTCAAAATCCCCCCCTCATTTTTCAAGTCAAATTTGAAAATTTTGAGCTCACGCCCTCCAAAGGTGTTCAAGTAAAGTTGGAAGTCTAAAAAGATAGATAAATTCATGCTTTGAAGTTGTTTAAACTCTCCAGTCTGCATGTTTTGATAAATTTTCCATTTTCTTGTCTGGACGCGTGAAAATTTTATTATTGTCCTCATTTGAATGAAATTGTCAATATTTCTATGGCCATGGATCATCGAACCTTGTATTGTTTTCAATTCCTTGGTTCACAAAATAAATTTGAAAATTGAGTGCAAAATGGTGGAGTTTTCTTCTTCTCTGCATTTTTTCCACAAACGTGAATGATGGGTATTTTCTTCCCCGTCAAATTTTGGCTCCATTATCCATGGGTATGTGGACATATCTAATTGGAAGTGGGTCGGTGGAGAACTTTGAGGTTTTGAGCCTCTTTGTAAAAAGGATAAAAGTCATAAAGTGACCCAACCCCGATCATGCTAAGAGGGAAAAAGTCAAATGTTGAGCCCGCATCAAAAGAGTCAAAGTGGGGAGGTGGATCATCGGGAGATTTGAGAATTTGAGAATTTTTCATTAAAGGGGCTTAAAGTTAAAAAGTGACCCACAACCCCACCAAACATAAAGGAAAAGTCAAATCTTGAGCCTGCCATTCAAAAGAGTCAAAGTGGGGAGGCGGATTGTCGGGGAGATTTGAGAATTTGAGCCTTTTTCATTAAAGGGGCTTAAAGTTAAAAAGTGACCACGACCCCTCCAAACACAAAGGAAAATTCAAATATTGAACCCACATTCAAAAGAGTAAAAGCAGTGGAGGCGGATCGTTGGAGCATTTTGAGTTTTTAAGCCTTTGTTTCTAAGAGGGAAAAGTCAAATGTTGAGCCCACCGTTAAAAATAGTCAAAGCGGGAGGTAGATTGTTGAAGCCTTTTGAGTTTTTGAGCCCGCATTGAAAAAAGGTAAAATTATAAAAGTGGCCCGCGACTCTGTCTCCACTCAAGTGAGGCCACGTGTCAAGACCATATCAAAAGTGGGTGAGCGGGCCAAAATGTTCCAAAATGCCAAATCTCTATAAAGTCACAAAATGTAAAAGGAATCCTCCACACTGCTCCAATAAATTTCTCCCACGTGGACGACTCTGGTTTAAAGTTTCAAAGGCAAGATGAACGGTTCAAATTCAAAGTTACAAAATGAGTGTAATGGATGCATTATGAAAAGTCTAGTTTTTCCGCCATTGGCATTTCTTCACGAATCAAGAATCAATGACGCAAATGATTGAAAATATTGTAAACCATTTCTTGCTAACAAAGAAGAGGTTGTAACTGTTTCTTGCAAGATTTTTAATGGCTTCTTCACACCATCAGTAAGGGGTTGGAAATTGATCTTGTAAACACATGAGTGCATTGTACTTAGAGAAAGCAAATGAGATAGCCATTTTATTCTACTTCCCTCCACTCTCAAATTTCTTCCATTCCCACATTATGTACAACTTCTGTCTAAGCATCAATACAAGAACAAGGATTTTGTAGCCTCTTTGATGAGGATATTTTAGAAACTTTGAGTTCGCAATCTTATCTCATCTTGTTGCCATTTGCAGAGTTGTTTCTTCCCATAAATGCATATGTTGAAATTTCTAACTAGTGTGTGTGCAAGAATATGATTTTCTACCTACAACATTAGTTATCCTACCTCTTTCTCACTCCCTTTCCCACCTTCATATAAAATTCCCCCCTTGCAGATAACAACAAGCATTTGCCGCAGGGTCAGTGGAGTTGCCCTGTTGGATCCTCGGCCGAAAGGCCACCATCGAAATCCATGTTGTCTCGTGCATGCATACATGACATCTACACCGGTTAAGTAGAGGGACTTAGATTCCAAGAGCATTAGCAGGAATCCACAAGTTTTTCCACCTGAAAAATTTCCTCACCAACACTAAGTATCTTCTTAGGTTCATTTCAAAGTTAGTATTTAAAGAGTAGAGATTTATTTAGGCATGTTAGTTTGATTGTTTTCAAAGTTATATGCATGTTAAATAAATTAGCCTCCCTAAGCTCTTATCTTGATGGTTCTTGTTAGGTTAGTTTAAAGCTTTGAAACTCTTAGGTGTTTAGTTTCAAGTCTTATAAATTTTCTAATTTACACATGAACACATCTATCACCATAAGAAAACTCATTTACAATATCAAATAACTCACGATATTAGTAATAATAGATACCCAAGGCATACTAGTTTTTCCAACTTAATAGAAACCATGATTTCACAAAGACATTTTATATAAGAGTATCACACAATCATTCATTCATCTATAGTTATGGTCAACCTAGTATCCTTCAGACACACATACATTTCTAAATTCCAAGATCACACCTTAAACATGCTGCAAATATTTTTTATGCAAATACGAAATGATATAAGCTATAAAGGGAGAAGAGGGACGATCCATGCATAAGGATAATGCAACCCTTCAAAAATCCTCAAACTCTTGTTGGTGCTAATTGAGCCATATGATTCATGCTCTTCTTGCTTACAACCTTCATAGAAACTAGTCTTAGGTTTGAAGATTAATCACTCCTGGATCAAATCATGAAAACAATAATATAAATAAATATTTAGTTTGCATACAAAGCCTTCATGCGAACTCCAATGGTGAAGAGGGAGTTCAACAAAACCCCAAAAATTAGAAACTCGCATGTGGTTCACTTTTATAGAAAGCTTCACACTATTAAAAAAGAGAGAGATTTAATTCTCATTTAATTATATTAAATGTTGTAGTGCCACGCCAAAGGCCTTTTAAAATTTCCGCCGCCCTACACCTACTCCTCCAAATTTGATGGAATTTCAAACGGTTTAAAATTTATGCGCATGGAACAATAGTTAGTGACATGCATGGGGAATCATAATATAATTTAATCAAATTAAATGTGTAAGGGTTGATAGTGACCATCCTTTCAAAATAGTAATCATTCAATCGGTGGTTGAACTCATATCAAATCCCATTCAAAGCAACATTTTATTAGTGTGGTCAATATTACCATATATAAATGTAGCTTAACATTTCAATATGGTTGAATAACCTTGCTTAACATAAATCTAATGCATCAAGGATGGGAAACCATAATAATAACGCCAATCCAAACTTATATCCAAGTCATGATCTTGGTCCATTCTTAATAAAATAATTATCAATTAATTTTTCTAATGCAATTATAGATAGTCAATGACCCCCTTTTAAAAATCCTCGACTTACCATGATAGGGTCTTAGGAAATTAGTTTAAAGCTAAGTATCATATTCCTTCATGTGTTAAAAGGTGTACTACGCTTCGATAGAAGAATCATTCTTCCAAAATGGTTTATGAACCTTAATAACCAATTGCCACCATTTACATGTTTTGGTCTTAGGACAACAAAAATTATCGTAACTTGACAAGCTCTTTTATCCTTAGTGCGAAGGATCCCTTTAAGTCTCGTGAGACTATAACCGACATTTCACCAAAAGGTTAGCACCAGTAACTATCACTTTATGAAAAGTTAAATGAATCATAAGATTAATATAAGATATCATAACCAAGTCCAAGGTTTTCAATGTCAACAACAACCAGTTAGAGATCTTCATTCAAGAAAGTATAGAAATTGTTATAAAATCAAATGCACATGGAGTTGGGTCAATGACCCTTCACATAATTTGTAAACCTCAAGCCCAATATTATAACATAACTTAAAGCTTAGGCACCCCATTTTAATAACCATGGAGATATTTCCATTACATGAAAATATAATGCTCTTAACTTCATTCAAATCTTAGGCACTAGTTGAAATAACCAGATCACATAAATATTTCCTTAATTGCAATCTTATACCTTAATCATAAAATTAAGGCTCAAGGTAAGCTCTTATGAACATTGATAGGGTCATAATGCCCTTGCTAGCTTAACTACTACCTTATTCCTTAACTCAATATTTATTAGGCTATAGGCATCTCAAGAACATCAATCACAAAAATCACCTATTTAACACTTACCTATTTTTAAATCACTACTAAATTTGCGAGGTGTGATAAATACTTAGATAAATTTTGGGATAAACAAGACCTAAGTACTAAGATGGTGCTGACGTGATTTCCAAACAAGGTATACTTAAACAAGTTTAAACACAAACAAATTCCAAGTCTTGAAAATGGAAGCTACAAATGCGAGCAACGTAACAACACTACTTGGATACGTTAATCAATATTTTTAGGAAAATAAAGATATTAGTATCAAAATAGTATTGGAATGATGCGAACAACGTAATGAAAACACTTTTCAAAACTCAAGGCAATGTTGGAATAAAAACAAGGTCTAAGTATAACAAGAAGTTGATATTTATGCGAGTAGTGTAACAATACAACTTAGAGACTTAAATCAAGTTTCACAAAGAAAACAAGATGTAAGTATCAAAACTGTATTGATATGATGCAAGCAACATAACAACTCAAGAGGAAATCAATGATGAGACAACCTAACTACAATAATATAATCTTGACGTGGGTATCAAGATAAGGATATCAAAGATATGAAGACGTACCAACACACTTTCAATGCTTACTATTGTAGTCACAATAAGGAAGGATGTAAGTGGGTGTAAAATTGTGGACACAATCTTGATAACACTACATATGTATGCTCTTTTGTCCCAAAAAGGAAACAAGAGAACAAAGGAGATAGAACAAGTGGTGATGAAAAATATGCGGTGTAACTTTGGCAGAGTTTTCCTTGTCTTATGACAAGGTAGAAACTAAGACAAAGTGATGCCTTTGTAAGTTTTGTGATGAATGTCACATGGTGCCAAATTTAATGGACTCTCCCTTATTCAAATAACAAGGTTTTGACTTTGAAAATTCATTTCTTTGTGAGAGCTCTTTAGAACATGATGGATAAATTCAAGTTGGCCCCAATGCCAAATGGTTTCCTAGGCTTTTGTTCACAAACTCATCAATTCTTACCTAAGAGAGGTATGCATTTCTAGTAAACTAGACAATGGACCATTACCCCACAATCAAATTAATGAATGAGGCCTCATATAGGTAACATGAAGCTTTTCTCACATGGGTTTTTAACTAGTCAAGTAGGTAGTGGGAAACTTCCCATTTTGTCCACTAGTTCCCTCAAGGTGTAGACTACTTTGGGGTTCCTGTGGTAATCCTCATAATGAGTTTTATGGCTTATGCCAATATACTTCCCACAGTTCAAATCAGACGGGTTTAAACCCTTATCTCGAACCTACAAATATATTGTTTTGAATAAATGGTGTTTTTTTAATTTTTATCTTTGATTAAAAATGTAGTTTAGCACACCATTGGCAACCTGCACCAAACTATATTAGTATTGTTTAGATCCTTCTTCTTTGACAAGCGGTATATGGTCCTTCACTCAAAGATTAGTAATTTTCCAAGAAAATCATAATATTTGAAAGAGGATCAAAGGTTGTTTTTGATTCTCAAGATCGTCTAAGGTGCAAGAGAAGAGCATACACAACAATTAACCCAACTATATAGCAAAGGAAAACTTGAAATCAAAGAACCATAGAAATTCTTGATAAATTTTTCATTCCCTTAAAAATGAAAGATTAAGTTTCCAAATTAACCAAATGTTCAAAAATGAAGACTAAAAATGTTTTTTTCTCAAGGTCACCCAAAGGTGCAAGAGAAGAGGATACAAAATATTAGCCTAACTTAAGAAAAGCATGGAAACATTACATTTATTAAAGCTTGACAACATGTTAGAAATTTGATTAAAATTTTTAAAACTTGTAAAATAGAGTTATAGAACTTGTAAAACAACAAAAAACACCACAAATAATAATATGGAAACCTTGAAAACTGAGCCAAAAATCGGCATGTAACGCAAGGCGTAAGCCTTTTAACAATAACGTAAGCCTATGAATAGTAGCACAAACATATTGACAGATGAGTATAGGTCTGTGACAAAATATAGAACAATGTAACGTTAGTGCGGGAAGAGAGACGGTAGCGCAAACTTAGAAACAAGAATAAAAGCCTAACACAAAAGAGAAAATCTAGATCATGCTAACGCAAGGCCGAGCAACACTAGTGCAAGCATAATGACAAAGAGCACAAACATATCGATGTGATGAGCAAAACCTTTCGACGATAACGTAGGGGTTCATAATGCTAATGCAAATCACCGTAAAGCACAAAAAACATTGGATTTGACAAAAATAATGTCAAAAAAGCTCAAATTTTTTCCAATTTTCTTCAAATTTGGCAGCACCTCACCTCCTTTATTCCTGCAAAGAACACTAAAACCAAAAAAACTTAACTAATCTAGTTAAGAAACTCAATATTTATCTATAAATGCTAAAAAGAGGGTTAGTAACCAAAATTGAAACTAATCTACAAAAACTTGAAATTAATGCAAAGGAAAATGGAGTAAGTCCCATCGGGCATGCCAAATGTATGTATGTTAAACTAGCTAAGATAATTAAATGAAACTAACACCTAGTAGTTCCAAATAGAAAATTTAATCTACCATTAACATCATGATAAGAGCTTAAAGGAAATAACTATTCTAATGCATAAACATGAATGAACATCTAATGTTAAACCATTCCTACTCTTGTAGTTGTATGACTACTATCAAATTATGAACATGTTGTCAAAATTTCACCCCCCTGGTGCATCGAAATATTCAAGTCCCAGGAAAATTGATTGATTTGGGGCCAAAAATCATGTTGCTAGAGTCCCCTCAAATATTTTCTAAGTTCCCTGTCTGAGAGGAAAAGAGCAAGCTCTGAGAAAATGCAAAAAGAGGTTGCAGAAGGCAAGTAGGTTGATCCAGGAAAAAATCGTAAAAATGACTAAGTCCTAGTCCTAGGGGCAGTCGGGACATTTGGGACAAAAATGCCCGAACCGGCCGAATCGGCCGAAATGAGTCCAGAGGGTCCAAAGTCAAAAGGGACATCTGGGACAAATGGACGCGAAATGCCCGAATCGGCCGAAATGAGTCCAGAGGGTCCAAAGTCAAAAGGGACATCTGGGACAAATGGACGCGAAATGCCCGAACCGGCCGAAATGAGCACAAAGGGCCCCAAATCAAATGGGACATCCGGGACAAATGGAGGCGAAGTACGCGAAGGAGCCGAATCAGTGAGGACCAATCGAAAGGTGCCACGTGTCCTCACAAGAGAAAAGTCAAAAGGTCGAAGGGCGAGTTATCGAAGCGCCGAACCGAACCAATGAAATGGCGCCACGTGTCCAAGTTTAAGGGGCCCACAAGCAATTTCAAAAGGAAAGCCCGCGAAAGACGGAGGAGAGAGAATTGCTCGTCCAATCAGCACGTGCCACGTGTCGTCCAGATGGCGAAGAGCGGGAAAACATTTTAAAATTCGTTTTGATCTGTTCCGTGCCCTAAATCTTCAGATCGCCATATCTTTTGATCCAGAGCTCGGATTTCCACGTTCTTTATATCAACGGAAAGCTGTTGAGATGCTCTACATGATTCTGGGATCAATCTCGAGTTTTGGTGCAGTCTGAAGAGAGAAAATCAAGAAACAGCTCTGACGTGTGGTAATGGCCAGAAGCGACTTTTCAACAACCCGTTTTAATGCTAATGGGTTGCATTCTTCTTCTGCACGGACAGAAGTGACATTTTAGCGGCCAAATTAATACAAATGGGTCGCATTCTCCTCCAAAATCGGTCAAATATAGCAGGGTATGGGTTGGTAAGGTATCCTATGCCATTTTAATGCGTTGGTATTCAATGAGGAATGGGCTTACACGCTTTCCCACGTTTCTGTCCCCTGGGCTCGACCCATGCAATGTAAAAGCCAGATTTGGCTCATTTTAAAAGGGGGTTGTTCATTCTTTCTGCTCGGCCCTCCCTTCTTTTCTTCTCTAGGGTTGAAAATGGAGTTCGAACCTCCTCCCTTGCTCTGTAATGGCGTTTTTGCCTTTTACTAATGGAATGATGTTCTGTGCAAACTTCTGGAGCAACAAAACGTGTTTTGTGATGCATCTGTCCATCCTTCCTCGTTTTTGCTTGTCCTCTTCTTGCCTCTCTTCATTGCAGGTATCTGTGCATGTTTGAATGTTCATTGCAGGTTTGGAGCTGTGTTCATGGAGTTTTGGGACATTTTCTATGTGAAATCTATCCTTGGGCCTATGATGCATCTGTCCATCCTTCCCATTGCTCACCTCTCTTTGTCCCATGGCAGTTTTGATAGATGTCCAACATTCTCCTTCTCTGGTGTATCACCGTTTTAGTGTAGGCTTTTGCTGTTTTTTCCTTTCTCTCTCTCTCTCTCTGTCTCCTTGGCATGGTTAGATTAGGATTAGATTAGCTTGCACTGCTTTGGAATAGCTTGTGGCGGGTAGTTTAGGAGCGGGAACCAACCTTCTCTGGAGATTCCTCTCTCGGTTTTACAAGTCCCACGCTTGGAGAGAGTTTCCATGTTGTGCAATCACACTGGATGCACGAACATCAACCTAGAAGCTTTGATGTGCGTCCGGGGTCTTTGTGATTTTGCATCAGCATTTTAGCACGCCGGTGGGACCTTAGAGGTCTTTCACTTCATCTTTTGCAGGTTGATGTGTTCCTGTGAAGATTTCAGCCTTTGGAGGCACTTGCAAACACATCTGGTGACTCCATCTGGTCAACAACCATCTCTGAAGTTGCAGACCTTCCTTTCCATTCATTTCCATCCATTTTTCATTCATCCTTCTTTCCATCCCTTTCATTCTTTTCCATTCCATGAAGTTGTGCAACCATGACTTCATTTCCATCATGGAACTCACATTTACAACAACAACAGTATTTTCCACTTCCAACATGTTTTACAAATCCTCCAGATCAGCATGCATACTCATACGAACAGCAGTGCCAAATTCAGTTTGGCAATGAAGCTTCCCAAGAGCAAGAGTATGCATACAATGAAGACCATCAGATCCAAGATGCTGGTCTGTTGGAGAAAATCCAAAAGATGGAGGTGGGGATGGTGCAGTCCAGGGCTCAAGCACAAATGAAAGCTTTTGGAATCGGTTATGGAGCACCCTGTCCATGGGTGGGACCTTTTCCAAGGCACTACAGCCCTCAGGAGAAGCTGGACTTCATGATAAAGATGCTGCCCCAACTTGCACAATGGACAGCAGAGATAGAGGCCTACAGACTTGTTGTTGAACAACCTTGTCAATGGGTAAGTTCTACACCATCATCTGGTTTTTCTCTTTCCATTACTCAAGCAGCACCATCTCATTTAAACTCCCCATCTGCTGTCCCATGTGTTGAATCCATCCCTCCATCCCCTAGTCTTCCACCCCATCTCGATTCTTCTTTCCTTTTCCCTTCCAAACAGTCATCCCCTCCACAAGAGCTAACAGAAATACCCCCTCCTCCAAAGAAACAAGAGGTTTCACCTCCTCCACCACCACAAAAAAATGTCAAATCAGTTGAGTTTCAACCCATCCCTCCTCTTGCATTCCCAAATCCATGTTGGGAGGATGAAAATCAGAATGCCAGTCAAGGAAAACAACAGCAAAAAGAGAGTGCCAACAAAGATGAAGAAATTCAAAATCTGAAGAGTTGGGCTCTTAGATTTGGGATGACAAAGATCCCCTTGATGGTTAAGCCTACAGAAGAGGCTAGGGTTGGAGAACAAATGGTGGTGAGGACTGATTTTGTTGGAGAAGAAGATCTTGCAGTCCCAACTTGTCCTCTAGAGCAACAAATTGAAGAGTTTGACTTGACAAACTTCATGCTGGAGGAGGAGTTCAATCAAGAGCAAGATTGTCTTCAAACATTGGAGGAAGGAGAAGCTGCTCCAGATCCAAAAGAAGAGGAGCACATTCTAGCTGTGGAGGAGAAAAGTGCAGATCCAAGGGCTTTGAGCACAAAGCAGGCTACAGGAGAACCTTCAGTTCTTCTTTCCACTTCATCTCTCTCAAGTTCTAGTACTGAAAAGGAGTTTGATCTCTCAAACTCAATATTGGAGAGTGAAGGAAACCATGGTGGTCAAGTTGCAGATCAAGAGGAAACCATGGAGGAAGTTGAAAACGAACAACGGGACAACAATGAGGCAGTTTACCTGTCAGATTTGGAGGACTGTTTTGATGGAGAAGAGCCGGTTGAGCTTTCACCTTTCTCTCTTTCATCATCCACATTCCAAACACCAGAGCCTGCTGCCATGAAGGAGAGCTTTCATTTGCAGCAGCCTGCATCCTATAGCAGCCCTTTGGAGTCAAAATTGGAAGATTTAAATCTTCCATGTTCTTCATCGGAGGAAGAGAAAGGACAGAAGAATTTCACCATTTCTTCCACATCATCCATTCAAGAGGGTCTACAAGAAGACTCCATTCTCGGAGTTGAAAATCACAGCAATGGGCATATCAAACGGATCAGACCTTGCCCAATCAGGTATTTGGCTTCATTGGAGCCAAAGGAGAAGCCACAACCAGTCATGCTTGCTTCTGAGCATGAGGATGAGCTAAAAAGTACCAGGATCAGCTGCCATACCTCTCGATCCAAATGCGAGAGCAACTAAAAGAGGTATTGGATTTATTTTCATTGATACCTTGATGATTTGGATAGAAGACCACTTCTTGTTGATTTTCCATCCATCGAAACAGCCATGATCGATGCCAAATCAATTGCATGGCTGCGATTTTGAAGAAAGGAGCTATTTTCACAACCATTGCGGGGTTTGTTTAGCTTGCCTTTGCTTCGATTAAAGTAAGTAGTTAGGTTTGCTTTCAGCAGAAGAAGTGCTTGTGCACACTCTGCATGTTCCATTTGGGGCATGTATGATTTTCAGTTTTGTACATAGTTTTGGTGTTGCTGGTTTTGCTCTTGCACAGTTCATTTCAGTGGCATCTTGGTGAAGACACTCCAGGTTCAATGGGTTTCCAAGTGGCTCAGAGGGAGGTTTTCAAAGTTCAGATCAGTTGCAGGTTGCAACTCATGACTCCATGCCCAATGGATGCTTCAGGCTACTGATCATTCATCTAGCAGGCAGATGCCCCCGCTGAGTCGCCAAACTGTTGTCAAAATTTCACCCCCCCAGGTAATTTTGATAACATGCATCAAAATATTCAAGTCCCAGGAAAATTGATTGATTTGGGGCCAAAATCATGTTCTTTAGAGTCCCCTCAAATATTTTCTAAGTTCCCTGTCGAGAGAGGAAAAGAGCAAGCTCGAGAAAATGCAAAAAAGGTTGCGAGAAGGCAAGTAGGTTGATCCAGGAAAAAATCGTAAAAATGACTAAGTCCTAGTCCTAGGGGCATCGGGACATTTGGGACAAAAATGCCGAAGCCGGCGAAAAAAATCAGCCTATGGGGGACATCGCCGGCCGAAATCGGCCAGAAAAATGAGTCCAGAGGGTCCAAAGTCAAAAGGGACATCTGGACAAATGGAAGAAATGCCCGAATCGGCGAAATGAGTCGAGAGGGTCCAAAGTCAAAAGGGACATCATGAGTCGGGACAAACAAATGGGACGCGAAATGCCCGAACCGCCGAAATGAGCACAAAGGGCCCCAAATCAAATGGGACATCCGGACAACAAATGGAGGTGAAGTACGCGAAGGGCCGAATCAGCCGAGGACCAATCGAAGGTGCCACGTGTCCTCACGAGAGAAAAGTCAAAAGTCGAAGGGGCGAGTTATCGAGCCCAAGGCGAACCAATGAAATGGCGCCACGTGTCCAAGTTTAAGGGCCTGACAAGCAATTTCAAAAAAAGCCCGAAAGACGGAGGAGAGAGAGTTGCTCGTCCAATCAGCACGTGCCACGTGTCGTCCCAGATGGCGAAGCGGGAAAACATTTTAAAATTCGTTTTGATACATTAAGTGCCTAAATCTTGAGATCGCCATATCTTTTGATCCAGGCTCGGATTTCCACGTTCTTTATATCAACGGAAAGCTGTTGAGATGCTCTACATGATTCTGGATCAATCTCGAGTTTTGGTGTAGTCTGAAGAGAAAAATCAAGAAACAGCTCGACGTGTGGTAATGGCGAGCGACTTTTCAACAACCCGTTTTAATGCTAATGGGTTGCATTCTTCTTCTGCATGGACAGAAGTGACATTTTAGCGGCCAAATTAATACAAATGGGTCGCATTCTCCTCCAAAATCGGTCAAATATAGCAGGGTATGGGTTGGTAAGGTATCCTATGCCATTTTAATGCGTTGGTATTCAATGAGGAATGGGCTTACACGCTTTCCCACGTTTCTGTCCCCTGGGCTCGACCCATGCAATGTAAAAGCTAGATTTGGCTCATTTTAAAAGGGGTTGTTCATTCTTTCTGCTCGGCCCTCCCTTCTTTTCTTCTCTAGGGTTGAAAATGGAGTTCGAACCTCCTCCCTTGCTCTGTAATGGCATTTTTGCCTTTTACTAATGGAATGATGTTCTGTGCAAACTTCTGGAGCAACAAAACGTGTTTTGTGATGCATCTGTCCATCCTTCCTCATTTTTGCTTGTCCTCTTCTTGCCTCTCTTCATTGCAGGTATCTGTGCATGTTTGAATGTTCATTGCGAGTTTGGAGTTTGTGTTTCATGGAGTTTTGGGACATTTTCTGTGTGAAATCTATCCTTGGGCCTGTGATGCATCTGTCCATCCTTCCCATTGCTCACCTCTCTTTGTCCCATGGCAGTTTTGATAGATGTCCAACATTCTCCTTCTCTGGTGTATCACCGTTTTAGTGTAGGCTTTTGCTGTTTTTTCCTTTCTCTCTCTCTCTGTCTCCTTGGCATGGTTAGATTAGGATTAGATTAGCTTGCCTGCACTGGAATAGCTTGTGGCAGGTAGTTTAGGAGCAGGAACCAGCCTTCTCTGGAGATTCCTCTCTCGGTTTTACAAGTCCCACGCTTGGAGAGAGGTTTCCATGTTGTGCAATCACACTGGATGCCTGAACATCAACCTAGAAGCCTGATGTGCGTCCAGGGGTGCTGTGATTTTGCATCAACATGAGAACCTATTTAGATCATAAGCAATCAATTTGTTTGTTGTCTCTAGATGAGGAAAGGATCTCAATAAAATGGCTACAAGTCATGTTTATATCTTCCTTTACTACTCAAATATGAGAGAATGGATGTAAAGATGAAGTATTTATTCCAACAATGGAGAAGGCTCTTATCATATGCCTATAGTAATCATAATGTTTGTAAAGGTGTAAGGTGTGAAGGAAGGGTAGGTCTTTTTATATAGCTTTCCAATTTGGGAGAAGCTTGCAAACTAGTGCATGTGGGATAAAGGATAAAGTAGATTTAGAAGAAATAAGCTTGATTAGAGGAATTAACAAGTGATTAACAACTCATGGGAGTTGGAGATGATTTAATTAATCAACTAGGATTAATTAATAGGCTAGAATAAGCTTAGAAAGTTATTTAGATATGATTTAGAGGGAAATAGGTAGGATTTAGATGATTTGAAAGGGGGATTTAACCAATAAGAGGGTTTATTGATTAAATGCAAGGTTAAAAAGGCTTAATTAACTAATAATAGTTAATTAATTGATTGAAGGAGGATTATAACTAATGAAGTGTCATTAATTGGCATCCAAAATGGGATAAAGACTAGTTAATTAACAAAGTGTCGTTAATTGACCAAAATGAAGGAAACATTAGTTAATTAGCGAGAAAACACTAATTATAATGAAAATGATGGGAAAGATGATAGTTATTACAATTTTAGTATTAAAAATATATGCGGATTTTAGGTGTCTACATAATTAATCGAAGAAGAATGTGAAATTAAAAGAAAATATGGAGGATATGTTGGCTCAAAATTGTAAAATTCGTTTAATATGGGGTATCACAAGCTAACCAAATTATACAATTTTTACACAAGGATGAGAAACATGAAAAATGAAGGTTACATCTTATCAAGTGGAGTTTGCCTATAGGTTTTATGTGTTTAGTTCTAATAAATTATCAATATATCAAAGGTGTGAATGACTAATAAATTTAAACAAGAGACATTGTGATGTACTAGCGGGGTTAGAAATAGTGTATTTATATTAGAAAGAGTGCGGTGTCAAAGAGTAAATTACCAAATTTGAGTGTCTACACTTGCTACTTACTCTTTATTTTATCTAAATTTAATCTTACTTTTTTCCTCTTACAATGGCTTCCGCCTTAATATTAATACCTTTTAATATGTGAATAAGATGATTTTATCTTAAATTTGTGTCGTTCGGAAGGAATCAGTTAAATTTACTGAATGAAAATAGAAAACTCAAGAGGAAATCTCTCTGCTTTTCTCCCTCTTGCATAGTAAGGATGATCTCATTCAATCCCTATAGAAAATAATTGTGATCCTAAAACATCCCTCTCTATTTTGTACATTCAAAAAATTTCTCTTGATCCACATGTAACTACTTCTCCCACACATACTAACCATGATTTATTTATATGTAAGCTTGTTCCTCTTCACAATGCTCTTATTGTAACATTTGTTATTATGTGTGTTTCTTTTTCTTTTTGTTATACCTTATTCTTCTAATTTTGGATCTATATTGCATCTACATGTTCTAAGTATCCTACTTTTATTCCTCCTACTTATCCACCTCATTCATTTACTTCTTTATCTCTCGCAAACTTTTATCCTTAGGATATTTTACCAAATGTGTTGATTGAAATCTTCAAGATATTATTTCTCCCATCCATCCCGTTAATTAGAATTCACACCACAAAATTTGTTGTAAGGTAGGTAATTCATTGGGATCACTTGATACCATGTTTTGTGTTTTTCTACTTGAATTTTCATAAGGATCATGAGCTACACATAAGTTTTAAACATTTTTCACTCAGGATTGAGGAACTTGATATTTTTATCAAACATAAAATACATGGCACACATTTCTATGTTTTCTTACATGCTCGGTTTATTCATAGTTATGATCAACACCCATTAGTATATTGTTTTCCTCTTTTGTCCCTTCATATTATGTGATTAAGGGACAATGTTAAAGTGTATGTGTTCACACTAGTTGGTGGTTTCAATAATTTTTGAGATGCCTTAATATTGATTCGTGTTCACATCTATTTCATGTTCACACCCATAAAAGGGTCAAACTTGATTTGGGAGTGGTTGAAGTGACAACTTGGTGTGTGAACATACAATTTGGAATGGATTACTAATTTAGCATGTTCCTTATCTTGTTGTTTGTTCATGAAATAAAATATTGTTGCATGAAACAAACTCTCCCAACTATATATTTGGGATATTCCCTCTTGTAAAACAACACATCAAATATGGATATGTGAATATGAATAAGATACTTCCAAATTGATGATGTTATTTTGTTTTTGTGTGTATTATATAGTAATTGTATGTAGGAGAGATCACGTAGTTTGGCATAGTCTTAATAACACTTATAGGAGTATTATAAATATAAATCAAACCCACTCATTTACTCACCCGTCTTTACTTGAATCATTCATAACATTTATCTATCAATCATCAAGAAAAGTACCCTATTTTCCATATTACAAAATCATAAACGAGGAATAACCACATGCACATTTGAAGCATTTTAAATCAAGTCAAGATAAGTTTTTATCAAGTCATAAGAATTCAAATCAAAATCAAATTAAACATTTATTACGTGTCAAATATCCAAAGTCTAGCTATACACATGTAGATGAAAATAACACATTCACACTTCTAATAGGTAGAGAACTACATGGGGTTGATGCCTCCTAGAATTAGTGTTATGTAGGTGTGGTGGGTGCCCCTCAACCCAAGTTAATATATCCTTTTCATAGGAATTCCAAGAAGTTTTGTTTTCAAGAGGGTAAGATTGATTTTGACAAATTGTGCACATATTTCAGATCATATATCACACATTTAGAAATCTCAAGAGGTTGTATTATCATAAATTTATTTTATAGAGATGGAAAATTATATGAAATTTGGATAGGAGCGATTGGAATTTTTTTCCCTACTAGTTGATTTGGTCATAGGAAAATAGAGTTCTAGTTCTAGAGGTGATATAAATATATTTATATTCTTTCTTGTTTCTTCTAGTTTTAATTCCATATTAGTATTCGAACTACAAAAATAGTTATATGCACTATGCTCTTACGAATTTACTATATTTAGCATGTGCCTAATCAATAAAATATATTTTTATTCATTTTATGTTTAGATAAGCTCTTAAATTTTTTATTTGGTATCTAAATATATATCTTTTCAAGATTCCAATCCTAATTAGGGTTCTAAATTTCTAAAACACTTAAAAATTGCTAAATTTTTCAATCAAAATCAACATTATTTTAGGATAAGTTGAGAAAATAAGTAATGAAAGGTCATTTATATAATAAAATTTACCTTAAGTCATTCAAACCCTAGGAGCCATTCAAGATCTATCTAGATATCACCTTGTCACTTTAAGACATTATGCAAGAGATCAAAATCCTCCAAGATACATTAGATCATCTAAGGGAAAAACTAAAGTACACAAAAAGTTAAAACTCATGTTTTGAAGTTTTAAATTCATATAAAGGGTTTCATTCTAACTACATTTGTTATATCAATATTTTCATCTAATTATATGCTTTTGGAAAATGACATGAGTCTATGGACTCTTTGGAGTAGTGTTATGTAGGAAAGTCTTAACCATTTGGGTGGTTGGGATCGCTTCAAATTCTTAACCTCTTTTAACATTTTTTCATCTTCAAGGCGAGCTAAGCTACATCCCACAACCATCACAACATTACAATGTTGAAATATGGAACTACACATACAAAAACCTGTAGCAAAAATTTAACCTCTAGATAACCACTTCTAGACTACTTTATAACCCCCTACATGGATTAAAATCTATACAAATTTTTGCCACATATAGGTACATTATGGAGCATGTATTTTTTCAAACATATTATGCACATGTTGTTAGCCTTATTTTTCTTGAGCATATTGATAAAAATTTATGCATATTATGCTCAACCTCTAAGTTGTTTTCACCCTTTTTAGATTCGATTAATATTTATACCTATAACCAAAAAGGAATGAAATAGAATCTACAAGGGATTATTCTCATTAATTAACTTCTAACATAAACCATTCAATACCATAATAATGAATTAATACTTGAAACAAATGTACATGATATAATAAAAGTTCACAAACACAAGTGATTGAGTTTAATTATCTTATTACAAATGATTATGGGAAAATATTATTAATTTGAATGATGAAACAAAAGTATCTAGACCTAATAGCGCTTTAGAAATATAATTATGACTTGAAAATTCTCCTTATTATTACCATATAGTAAGGGAATGAAAATTTGTATGGCCTTGATCTATTTTTATGCTCTTGACCCTACTCGAACTATGACCTACAACTTTCTATTTTTCACTTATCCGAATCTCTTTTTCCTTCTCTTCTAGTCATTATCGTTCACGTTGTGAGAGTCTCTAAATAATCAATATTTCAAACCATAATCATGATAGAGAGTCATGAAAATAAAACATTATTTTGGTTGTGGTACCCCATGCACCACCAACATTGGAACTACTCTAAAAAGGCCTCAAATTACACTTTGTTCTCCACCGAACATTTGAAATCTGGTTATAAAATAATCATATTTCACATCCTTCCTTTGAAAAAGCTTGAATTGAGTTTATATATTTTCAATATACTTGAGTGAGTGATTTTGAGTTCTTGAAAAATGTGGGAAGTAGTCCCCTAGACCTAGTGGGAAGCTTTAGACTTGTAGATGGTGTTTCCATAATGAATGTGTAGAAGTATTTTCATAGTGTAGGGAGCTTTGGGTGCCTTTTGTGATAGATTTTGTAATAGAAGTACATAAGAGTGTTAGGAATCAAATGAGGTTATTTTCAATTGTTTATATATGGTTCCAAAGGTGATTTTTTGTTAGAAATTCTGACTAAGAATGAGTAAACGACCCAAAGAATGTGCAACCAAAATTCTTGGATCATAGTGAGAAAGTTCAAAACTGTACAATAGGGTATAGAATGTATGAACGTTCTTGCCCTATTGTAAATTTTTTACCCTAGAGGTGAAATCTAGAGTGTGACGCTTAAAATCTGACCAACAAAGTTTCTTAGTGGATTTCATGCATTCAATTCTTAGAAAATGTTGATAGATGAGTGTGTATGGTCAAGAAAGCTAGACAAGATACCCGAGGATGTACTAGATGGGAATGGGTAATGTTCATTTATTTGATCAAGAGAGAAATGTTAAGAATATTAGTGTCAAAGAGTATAATTACAAAATTTGAGTGTCTACATTTACCCACCTTTAAGTATGAAATGAATTTACAAGCTTAAAGGAAAAGATACTTGAGTGTATATACTGAGACTTTGTCTTTACTTGATGTTTGTTTTGTAAGATCCTATTATATTGGTGCTTAGAACAATCCATAATGAAACCTAAAACACAAATTGTAGTCAACGTCTATGATAAAGAATTGAACTTTAACTAAAATGTAAATATGTAATGTAAATTAAATTTTAAAATGTAAATATCGAAATAAAGAGGTGCACATGTTGAAGGAAAACACTTGTTTGTTTTATGGAGGGAAGAGTTTATCATTCTTTTTTTGTACTTGGAGATTTGAATTGTTGAAGTTAGCTAAGGATTGGGTTGATCACTCCCCAATCATGTCGAGGAAATATCAAAGTATTCGGTGTATGGGACCAATACACAAATTTTAAAGAGAGATAAGAACAATGAGGATTGAAGCACCGTATGTATGAAGGAAGAAGAGTGTATATAAAAGTCATTAAATAACTCTAATATTTTCCCAATTATTGTAATATACGAGGAAGGACTACTTATAAAGAACTTAGTCACTTTGATACCTTACATAACTCCACGAGATCACCCCACTTTGGAAGGATCTAGGCCCAATTTTACAAATTAGGACACATAATATAAAAGAGAATTAATTTTTCACATACTCTCCCCATGTGCTGCATAACGAAGTAGAAACTAAATAAATTTAAAATGTGCTAAAATGTAGTGAGAGAAAGGTTACACATGGCCCCAATATCCCTAAAAATGAAACTGAGTGTTGTGGAGAATAAATAATGTAACATTTTATGTGCACTGAAACGAATCTAAATTGAGTCATATGAGTTTGAAATTGCGCCAAAAATATGTTATTGTAGGTGAAAATATGAAACCACTAAGAAAATTGTAGTAACTACCCCTAGGGAAAAACCACAGAAATTGCTCAAGAACTTAAATTCATTCCTGACCGTAGTGTACATTTTTTACCTTGTATTTGTTTTATTAAATTATTATGTTTGATGTTTTTTTGAGTAATTTTTTCCAATTCATGCCTTTTTGAGCCCAATGTTTCTTTGTCTACTATAGGTATAAAATATACCCAGATGAATTCCCTCTCTATTGATGCACATGTGATAAATGTTAATGTAGGATTTTATTTTCCTTGTATTTTTTATTTACTTGGAGATTTCCTACACTCATGGGATATGCTTACTTAGGTGTACCAATTATGTTCAGGCTAGCTTACCAGATTACATTGAGTTAGCTTACTAATTTTTGGAGTCAACTCTACTTCTAGTTTTATTTAGTGAGAGTTATTCCCCATTGATCTAGGAGGAGGTTATACATTCACCTCCTATGTGTAATTCTCTTTCATCATTCTATCTCATGGAATATATGAAGCATACGAGCATTTAGAGCCATTCTTGCCTTGCGAGTTCTTGATCATATTGCATCTTATTGTTAATTATTTTGATTTCTACAATTTCTCATGCATTCATTTTCACCAAAGATCCAAAAACTATAATATGGTATCGAGTGATTAAGTGTGATGCATTTTCCATTACTGAGTTATTTTCAATTTTCAAATACTTCATTTTTGAAACTAATAGTTCATGTGCAAATAGATCTAACCCTATCTTGGTTCTTTATAGTTTATTTTCTAGTTTTCCTAGTTTGTGGGAATATATCCTATTTGTAGGATTCTCAAGTTTGTGTGTGCAAGTGTTGTTTTTAAACTAATGCTAATGTAAACAAAGACTAACACCTAAATTGTCTTAATTAGCAATAATTAAACAACAATATAAACACCATCATGATAAGAATTAATCAAGGGTTAGATGCTAACAATTATCAATACAAAACTATGAAATCAACTATGTTAAGCACCTAAATATCCTCTATTCTCTAACAACATATAAATGAAAGAACCTAGGTAGGTACCATGGCTATCAAAAATAGTTGTCCTTAATGTTCCAAGAACCTAAGAATGGGGGATAATCAAAGTTGGAGCTCAAGACCCTTTTGACACCCCCATATGAACCAAGCACTTTAAGAAAGAGGCTTAACTCTTGAAGATGATGAACTCTCAAGAAAACAAGGTGCAAGCTCTTAGTCTCTTTGCTTATATGCTTTACATTTGCTCTCTAAGGAGTTTAGGTGTAAGTAAAAGGTAGGTGGAGGGCTCTTTATATAGCCCAAAGGATAAAGGATTCAACACATTCTCATGAATGTGGGATAAAGGTAAAACATGATTAGGAATGGATAAGGTTGCTTTATTAAAGGTAAACTTACTTTAGAAGGGTTTAATTTATGCTAGCAAGTCATGGAAGTTGGGGTGTTTTAATTAATCAAAGGTGATTAACTAATAGGTAGATGTAAGTTTTTAAAAGATAATTAGAGGAATATTAGTAGGATTTAGGCTATTATAAGGGGATTAAATTAATTAAATATTGATTTATTGGTTAAATGGAAGGAAAAGCTAATTAATTAAAAATAATTAATTAGTCTAGGTAGAAGGGGTGATTTATTAACGAAAGGTCGTTAATTAGGGTACTTGTTGGATAGGAACTTGATTAATTAGCTTAGTGTAATTAATTAATAATGATATGAGGAAAATGATTGCTTTTGACGATATGTCGTCGATTTGCGAGAAAGACAATAATTAACGCAATTTAAGTATTTAAATTTCTTGGGCGTAATTATGGGTGTCTACATTTGCCCCTCTTTGGGGTGCGTAAGTGACACCACTTCAAAGATAGTAGACAGGTGGAATTTTGAAGAGGTAGAAGAAGAAAAATTAGTAGAAATGAGAGATGCCCCCTCGAGTGTTGATGGGGTGATGAAAGAAGATGATCGATTTATAAAAAAAAGGTCAAAGATAGATAGAAGAATGGGAAGAGGCAAGATGCCCCCATAAGATGGAAGAATAAGGGTGAGAGAAAAGTGATGTAGAATGAATGGAGGAGGAGAGAAGAGCTTAGCCTCTAGCAGCTGTGTATTTGGAACAAATTAGATGTCATCATATTGCCATAAGAGCTACGTCATCAGTCCTTATGAAAAATATAAGCATACGACAAAGGTAGAATGACATAAAAAGCCATACTACGAATGATTGTCCATTTCGAAAACACCAACTCCATGCAACATACAAAATGCAATGCAATACGAGAAAGTGAAAGACGCCTAACTCCATGCAATATACAAATGTAATGCAATACGAGAAAGTAAACAAGCTAAACTAACAGAGAAATATAATATAATGTTTTTATTATCGAGCTTCATTCACTGTGTAAATTAACGACAAGGGTTGATGATGGTGCCCCAAGAAAGGATACATGCAAGGGGAATAACGGATGACACTTGGGTTCGATGGAAAAGTAATGTGCACTACAAATAATGCACTTCAGGCAACTCGTTTTGCCCCGAGTATGAGGCAAGTAAGTAGCCTAGCTTTTGTTGATGGAGGTAGATCAAGATGATCCGCAAGTCGCACACATGAACAAGTGAGAACCAAAGAGTGACGTTTTGTAGGATGATTTTCAATTTTTATAAGTTTTCTGAAACATATTTGAATGTTTTTGATGATTTTTTTCTAACATATTTGAATGTTTTGGTTGATTTTAAAAGTTTTATGAAACTATGTATAGGAAGATGAGAAAGCGTGGATGACCCCAGTGATAGATGGGATGTATAAGGGCATAAGGCCATGTGCATACTAGAAAGGTGAAGATGTAAAAATGTCCCAACGATAAGGTGGGAGTATTCAAAGGTAAACTCTTTACAGGTAGAAGCGGGACCCAAGGCCATCATGGATAGGTTCAACATGATGATGAACATAAACCAATGAAATGTTGGGAAGAAGCAAGGATGCCCCTAGCGTAAGTTGGCCTAAGAGCATGTGATAGAAAGGAAGGAGAAGATTATTTTTGTGGAAGGGGACAAAGGTGTCCATGCAAACATGGAAAACAAGTAACCTTATACACATGGATGTTCTGAACGAAGTAGAAGAATGATGTGAATGATATAAATGTAGCTTAGAAGCCTCGTGGTGAAGAAGTGATTAGCCAAAGGCATAAATCATGAGACGAGATATGGACTAGAGTAAGAGTTTGAACAAGGTCCAAAAAAAGACACTTGGTAACATACTAATCCTGTTTACTCATAGAGATCCGGTGTGTGCACGTGGAATTTATTACCTCTTGAAGGGAAGATTTAAAAGAAAACAAGATGATGACACCCTAGCCAATGTGTAGGAATGATTTATTATGAAAGGTGATTTTGTGAATGGATGGTGAAAGGATAGCCGTACATTGCTCCATTGCCAGCCAGGCGTCCATAGCCCATGGAGATGTATTTGATTATAATCGCAACATTGCTCTATTGTCAGTCAGGCATCCATAGCCCTGATAGAGATTATTGGAAATACCCCAAGAGAGAGTTATATATCAATTTGCTTTTGCTTTGTAGCTTTTAGCTTTTGATTTTTGATTGATTTTGATTCTTTTGCTTTTTGAAAACTTATTTCAGCTCTCTTGTTTTCCAAGGGGTTAAGAACCACTGATGGCTTGATGGAAGGAGGTGGAAGTGCTTACGATGACGACATTGGCTAGTGTCAACAAATATGTCCAAAATTTCTTCGCAATAAGTTTATTAGATGTTGAATGTGATAGGATCTCTAAGAGGTCAGTTGTTCTTTAATTTACCAAGGTGATGAAAGACCAAGGTCAAACAGATACCATAGAGATAAATGTCACAAAATTCATGTGAATAAGCTAACCAAAATATCACCGAAGGGATGAAAATGGTAGGAAGACTTGCAGAAGAATAACAAGGAAGGAAGAAAGAAATATCCATGTGTACGCAACACCTGATTGCAATGTTTGATCTTTGTACCTTTGATTTTTGTTGTGTTTTCTCAATGTTTTTGTATTTTTGAATTGTTTTTGATTTTTAGATTTTGACGGCGGTTTTAAGAGGTTGGGACTAACAAAGTCACTATGTGTGGTAAGATCCAACAACAATGTTTGCGACTTCCTTAATAAGGGAGACTAGGCGCGTTTGTTTATCGAGAGTGATATTATCCCCGATCTCAATGATTGAGGTGAGTTCACACTCAATAAATGACTATGATTTTTCTAAAACATGGATTTCGTATGTGGGAGATTTAATTCCCCATCCAGAGGTTTATGCACTTTACACCATACTTGATGGTTACATTGGTGTGCATTCTTGAATCACGATTGATTTAGAATTTTGAGATTGTTTGATTTGTTGGGAGCTATAGAGCTCTTTGTAGTTTTGATCTGAGCTTGATTAAGAAACTATTTGGGTTTCTTATAAGCTAACGCATGACTTGTCTGATCCTGAGAAGGAGAAGAAAGTGAACATGGACGTTTAGAACTGATGCGAGAAATGACCATGGGCTTGCCACCATCTTTGGTAGAAGAATAATGTGATGGATGAAATGGATATGGTCCAAGAATTGAAGAGGAGGGGCTACCAGGAGGTGAGCTACTGATAGAAGATGATGAAGGGCTTCCAGGATGTGGCCCAAGAATAGAAGAAGAAAGGCTACTAGGACGTGACCCATAGATAGAAGATGAAGGGCTACTAGGATGTGGCCCAAGAATAGAAGAAGAAGGGCTACTAGGATGTGACCCATAGATAGAAGATGAAGGGCTACTAGGATGTGGCCCAAGAATAGAAGAAGAAGGGCTACTAGGACGTGACCCATAGATGTAAGATAATGGGATACTAGGATGTGGCCCAAGAATAGAAGATGATGGACTACTCGAGGGTGATCCATACCTAGAAGACAAGGGGCTAGTTGGACGTGCCCCAAGAATAGAAGATAGTGGGCTACTTGAAAATGTCCCACAAATAGCAAAGGGAGGGCTACTAGAATGTGACCCACACCTAGATGAAGATGAAGGGCTACTTGGCGTTGACCCCATAAGAGATTGTGATTGAGGAATTATGATAGACAAAGAGTTATTGGGTGATGAAAAGATAGGCCATGGATCAATGCAAGACCAAGGAGTTTCATCACATAATGAAGAATGTGAAGATGGAAGAATAAGAGGAGGATCAAGTTGCATGATCTGAGGCTCTTCCTCCATTTCTTGATAAAAGGAATCAACCTTTTCCTCACAATACATGAACGCATCGAAGTCTAAAGAGAAACCTTCCTCATAATCTGCTAGAGGAATATCTTCGTGTGCCCCTATAAATGCCTTGATTGTTTCTTCATTCTGAAAGAGGTCAATCAATATGAGTTATTGATCGATCACCAAGGGTTGATTGGAAGAAAGAGGTTCACTTGGTGTGGAAGACTTAGAAGACGTTTGATGATGATTGATAGAAGAAGATGAGATGAGAGACGAAGAAGATGTGTAGCTAGATCTCTCAGGAATAGAAGAAGGTGGTGTGGACCTACCTATACAATGGTATGTCATATGTAAAATAGTAGGATTAAGTCCAAAGTCTGTAGATTGCGACGCATGGGTCGAGTCAGACATTTGTCTCGAAGGACTTTGAGTCACACGAATCTTCAAAGAAGGAAGATTCCGTGGGGGTGATTGATGAAGAAGGTCCTACAAAGAAGGGGAGGACTATGATTCAAGCATCGCATTAGATGAATGATGAAAAGGGTCCTACGAAGAAAGAGAGGACCGTGACTCAAGAATTGTATTATACTTCTGATTGGAGGGATTTGGAGTCGCGTGTATCTTCAAAGGAAGAAGACGTCGTTGGGGTGACTGATAAAAGGGGTCCTATGAAGAAAGGGAGGACCGTGACATAAGAGTCACATTAGATGACTTAGGAGTCGAATTAGATGAATCCAAATAGTAGTTTGGATCTGAATCCTCAGAAGAGTCGGAGAAATATTTAGATTGGAATCCTCGGAAGAAGAGGAAATGTTTGGATTAGAATTAGAAGAAGAGTGGGGGAACTTGAATAATAATTTAGATCGGGACGTGTCCAAATCATACCACCACTATGAGATGAAGGTGGGGAACGAGTTACTGGATGGGTTCTCTAGCGCGAAGAACCAATCAAGGTTTGGTCATGATGGGTGTCCTTTGATGTGAACATCGAAAGTTGGATTCCTTATTGTCGTAAGTGAGGAACCGCATGATAATCAGTCATCTCTTATGTCGTTTAAGCACAAATGTCTAGATCTAGATAGTGTGATGGAACTCCTTCAAAGGGAAGGAAGTGACATGTTGATTTGGGTAGCATAAGGACAACCAACTAGACATTTCGTAAGTATTGATATGTGTGCGTGATTTTCTAAAGAAGGTCTAAGGAAAATAGACATCGTGATGATGCAATATCGATGAGATCGAGAGGGATTGTCCTAGAAAATAATTTTTCTGAATGAATAATCACAAGGAACAATCATGCAAGTGTGAAACACAAATCCAATCAACAAGGAAATACACCATATGAAAATGCGATGCAAAGATGATCAACAAGATGTTTTCACTTATGCCAAGTTCAAGGAAATGAACAAAACGTAAGTAAAAACAAGAAGTCAATGTGATCTCCCAATCAAGATATACGATGAGTGAGCTCAAACTTGATTAAGACCTATATCTCAAAAAGTGCCAATTACAATTCGCGAATGACACAACAATATCACCAAGATATGTTAACCCACTTTACGAGAAAGTGAAGTATTGATATCGAGGTGTTATTGATATAACACACACAAATGGTAACACCTAGCACTCTTTGAAATCAAGGTAATAATAGAACCGAACTAAAAAAATCTCAATGTATAGCTAGGAATAGTTAAAAATGTGTGTAATGTAATCAACTCTAATATAGATATTTATGTTGAGTTTACAACAAACAAGACATAAATATCAAAATTTTAGTGATACAATACAAACATGCTAACTCTTCTAAGGAATTCCATGGTGATGAACCACACCTAACTACAATGACAAACTTGACATGGGTATCAAGGATCACAATGGCTACCAATGATGCAAAAACACCTCCGCACACTTTAGACATTTAACTAACCTAGTCACAAACATGGATGGGCGTAAATGGACATAAAAGTGAGAGAAAGCTTGATCGATTGGAAGCACAAGGTATTCACCCTTATTTTGATCAACAAAGTGTCAAAAGAATGTGAAGGAAGTAAATAAAAAAAGGATGAAAAATGCTGGCTTCACTTCGGCAGAGTTTCACCTTGCCCTAAGGCAAGTAAAAACTAGGTGAAAGTACCGCGTCACACGTTTCTCAATGAAAATATGGTTCACAACTCAACACTATTTTAGAATGGTCAAAGTGGGCTCTGGCCAAAGTATATTCTCCTACGTGGTTCTCTCACCCTAGGTGTTACAAAGTCACCACGAGCAAGCATGATTTACCCAAAAATTACACTAACTAGTTTGGGAGTATCTCAACTTTACTTTACCCCCTTGAAAGAATAGTAGGCAACTAGTGTATCTACGTTTACTATCACTTTGGGGTCGCCACAACGGAAAACTGTAACGCTATCTTACAAATGAATCACTAGTCAAGTAGGTAGTGTGGAGAACTTCCCGTTTCGTCCACAAGGTTCCCTCTTACGTGGACTAATTTGGGGTTCCCAGAACCACCCCCATTGTTGTAGCTTAAGTCGTTATGTCAAAGGGGTTATGTTCCGATTGAGCGGAGAGGATGTACCCTTTTCGAAACCTACGCAATACAATGTTTTGAATATATTGTTCTTTTTATCTTGTTTAATTAGGTGTGGTTTGCTTGAACACCGTTTGGCAACTTGTATAACAAATGTATTAGTAGTTTTTGATTTCGTTTTGATTTCTCCTTTCTTTGACAAGTGTTTTTAGGTCCTGCACTCAAGCATTAGTAGTTATCCAAGAAAATCACATTATTTAAAAGAGGATTAAGAGTTGCTTTTGATTCTCAAGTTCATCCAAGGATGTAAGAGAAGAGCATACACAGCAAATAATCCAACTAAAAAGTAAAGAAAATCTTTTCAATCAATGAACCATACAAAATTCTTGATAAATTTTCATTCCCTAAACCAAAAGTGAAAGATGAAGTTTCCAATTTACCAAATATTAGAAAATGAAGACTAAAGTTGCTTTTGATTCTCAAGATCACCCTAAGGTGCAAGAGAAGAGCATACACAAACTTTATCCCAACTATATAGAAATGGAAAACTTCAAATCAAAGGACCATTGAAAAATGCTTTGTAAATGTTCACTCCCTTAAGCAAAATGAATAATCAAATTTCCAAGTTTAATCCCAATGTTAAAAGATAGAGATCAAAGTTGTTTTTTATTCTCAAGATCACCAAAATGTGCAAGAGAAGAGCATACACATGCTTTGGTCTAAATCGAGTAAGCATGGAAATACAACATTCATCAAAACATTAGACATGTTAGAAAATGACCAGTTTTAAACTAATAGAAAAACCTACAATTTCTGTAAGTATAAATCCCAAATTTATGTTTTCATTGCATAGTTAACTTCAATACCTTTCCAACACAAAAAAATGGATTCATTTCGAGTTTGGGAGAAAAATTTATGGCCTTCGGAAGATGGGTTACACATATGCTCTTATGCTCACGGGTATGCACTTGACATGCACTAAAAAAATGTAAAAAAACGTCTCTTAATTTGTAAAATGGGAAAAATTTTCCAACCAAGATTCAATTTTGACAACAACCCATCACATCAATATATGAATAGAAGAATCAACGCTATCAAACATTAACATACATGCTCAAGAATTTAAAATTTTCAAGAAATTGACAAAACTAGCATGTAGAATGATGAAAAAGTAAGCTCTAAAAATGAAAAAATGATGAAATCTTGAAATTTTCTCACCAAAATTAAATTTTGACAGCAACCTACCACATTAATATGTAAATAGAAGACTCAGCACTATCAAACACTAACCTACATGCTCAAGGATTTAAAATTTTCAAGAAATTGACAAAACTAAGCATGTAGAATGTTAAAAAAGTAAGCTCTAAAAATGAAAATATGGAAAAATCTTGAAATTTTCCCATCAATTCCAATTTTGACAGCACTTCACCTCCTTTATACCTACAAGGAAGACTCAACACATGCAAACTCAACAAAAGAAATTAAGAAAAACAAGTTAGATCAACATGTGTAAAAGAGGTTAGTAACAAAAATGAAAATTAACTACAAAACTTGAAATTAAGTGCAAAGGACAATGGAGTAAGTTCCACGCGGTGTGCCAAATGTGTGCAAGTGTTGTTTTAAACTAATGCTAATGTAAACAAAGACTAACACCTAAATAGTCTTAATTAACAATAATTAAACAACATTATAAACACCATCATGATAAGAATTAATCAAGGGTTAGATCTTGTAACAATTATCAATACAAAACTATGAAATCAACTATGTTAAGCACCTAAATATCCTCTATTCTCTAACAACATATAAATGAAGGAACCTAGGTAGGTACCATAGCTATCAAAAAATAGTTGTCCTTAATGTTCCAGAACCTAGGAATGGGGGCTAATCAAAGTTGGGCTCTGAGACCCTTTTGACACCTCCCATATGAACCAAGCACTTTAAGAAAGAGGCTTAACTCTTGAAGATGATGAAATCTCAAGAAAACAAGGTCAAGCTCTTAGTCTCTTTTGCTATATGCTTTGCATTTGCTCTCTAAGGAGTTTAGGTGTAAGTAAAAAGGTAGGTGGAGGGCTCTTTATATAGCCCAAAGGATAAAGGATTCAACACATTCTCATGAATGTGGGATAAAGGTAAAACATGATTAGAATGGATAAGGTTGCTTTATTAAAGGTAAACTTACTTTAGAAGGGTTCAATTTATGTTTAACAAGTCATGGGAGTTGGGGGTGTTTTAATTAATCAAATGTGATTAACTAATAGGTAGATGTAAGCTTATAGAAGATAATTAGAGGAATATTAGTAGGATTTAGGCTATTATAAGGAGATTAAATCAATTAAATTTTGATTTATTGGTTAAATGGAAGGAAAGCTAATAAATTAATAATAATTAATTATTCTAGGTAGAAGGGGTGATTTATTAACGAAGGTCGTTAATTAGGGTACTTGTTGGATATGCAACTTAATTAATTAGCTTAGTGTAATTAATTAATGATGATATGAGGGAAAATGAGTGATTTTGACGATATGTCGTTATGCGATTTGTGAAAGAGCGATAATTAACGCAATTTAAGTATTTAAATTGCTTGGGCGTAATTATGGGTGTCTACGGTTTACACACTAGTATACTACATATACATTCTTGGAGATTGTTTATTACAGGATTCTAAGGTATTTGGCGGATCCTTTAACATTGTTACAGGCTCTTTAAAAGACTTATACGACTCTCACAAGTGTGTTACAGACCTCTGAAGGTGTTTTGACGTCCCATATAATTGCTAAGGTTGATTACTAGGTGTATCCAAACCTGTTATTTTCTCACAGTTACATATCTATTTGGTTTTGTTCTCACCCTTGTAGAGGTTGATTTACAAATCTGTTCTCACCCTTACATGTTTTACAACCTTTCCTTACTCATGTGAAGGTTTCAAATAGACCATACACACATTGTAGACTTAGATTTAGTTGCTATTTTTTTGAGTCCTGCTGACAGAGCTATTCATTATACTTAGATCTATGGAAATTTTGTCCACAACCCGTGTTCATAAAACCCTCCTCTAAAAATATATTTTAGTAAAAAAAGTGCATTTCAAGTTTAGTGTAACTCCATTTAAATATGGATTATTTATGGGAAATAATTATTGTAAAAATTTTGATTGGTTGCTCGATATTGAGTGTCATTTATTGTAAAAGTTAAATATTTTTCATTGCCTAAAGCATTAGACCTATTTATTTTGTAAATGCACTACTTTATAAAGTGCACCTTTTGGGGGTTATTGTAATGGATGATGAAGAAGACGATGATCACTTGGTTCATTTTCTGGAAATCTATTTTGAAGACCGGAGGATGGGGCCCGGTTTGGTAGGAGACCAAACCCCCCATTATGACTTGTTTGTTTCATTTCTTATTTCTACAATAAGAACATTTAGTGCATGTGTTTCTCTTGAGAAGAATTTTGTACATGCATTGTAAATGGGTATCTAAAAAGGCACCTATTATCTGGAACCCATATTGAGGATCACTGTGTCTTCCTTGTAGTAGTTGTGAATTCCCGTAGTAATTTTTGAGCATGACATGTTCACACAACTTCTTCATTCCTTTGCAATGCAAACTTTTTCCTTTGATTTTTGTGCCTTGTAGAAACCAATGGTTTTAAAACAATATTGGACATATTTGTTCGTGCAAGTTCTACTTATTAGAGTAATCTTTGGAGCAAGTTCTACTTGTTGGAGATTCTTTATCGTGCTTCATCAAATTTTGGATTCTTATCAAGTTGCCTTATTTCTTCCCATTTCATCTTTTTATGTACTTGGGTACCTAACATGGCCTTATTTCTATCCACATCAAAAATTTCATCATCTTCGAGGGGAATTCTAGCCTTCTTCACTTCTTTGTTTCTCTCTTTTGGGGGGGAGTTTTTCCCACTGTATTTTCTCCTTTTCTCCACTTTTTGAGAGATTTGCATTGTACGTGGGTACCTCATCGCCTCCTTGTCACCAAGACCAACTTTCATTTTCACTACCCACCTAAGTTGTGCTTACGAGGGGTGTTAGTGTAGGATATTTATTTTCCTTGTATTTGTTTATTTACTTAGAGATTTCCTACACTCATGGGATATGCTTGCTTAGGTGTACCAGTTATGTTCAGTTAGCTTACCAGTTTTGTTGAGTTAGCTTACTAAGTTGTGTGGAGTCGACTTTAATTCTAGTTTAAGTTAGTGAGAGTTATTCCCCACTAATATAGGAGGAGGTTGCACATTCACCCCCTATATGTACATCTCTTTCATCATTCTATCTCATGGAATATATGAAGCATTGAGTGGATTTGGATCCATTCTTGCCTTATAAGTTCTTGATCATATTACATCTTATTGTTAGTTATTTCAATTTCTCGTAATTGCTTGTGCATTCATTTTCATCCGAGATCCATAAAATATAATAATAAAGAGTTTGTGCATGGTGGATATCATGACATGAAATATTTAGCTCTATTCATATGGTATTTTGTTTTAGTGGCAACTAAATTAAATAGTAGAGCATAAAACTAAAAATCTTGTATCTTTTGATCACTAACTTTCGAATTTGTGTGTTGTTTTTTGCAAAAGTTATTGTTTTTTTGCATTGTAAATGTTTATTTTGATAAACACACTATAATTATAAAGTTCCATATTATTACACGCACTCAATTATAAAGTGCCAAAATTTGGGGGTCTTGTTGCATTGCTTGGTTCTTACATTTTTTGGTGATTTTTGAATGAGCGTCTTTATCTACTTTTGCATCGATCATGTTGAGACATTAATAATGCATAATTACCA
>CM031236.1:622055725-622072283 GCA_018340775.1 Taxus wallichiana var. yunnanensis | reverse complement strand
TGCAAAATCTACATGTCTTACTTGAGGCATGTATGATTTGTCTCTTTACATATATTTTGTTCGTTAATTACTCCAATCATTTCAAAGGCATCATAACCCCATAAATAGTTATAGGAAGAACCTCATATTTGCATGAAGAAGCTTTAATCCTGAAGAAAAAACAAATGTAAGGAAACTAAAATCCGTAATCAGTGAAGTGCAATGGAGTTGGCTCACCAAGCCAACTCGGAAATCCAAGAGGTCTGGATAGGGACATGGCCCATCGGCCGATGTGGAAATCCGAGGCCCAAGTGGCCTAAGTAAACTTGTGATTTGTGTGCATGGAAAACCTAAAGTTGTCAGTCACAATACAACGTGGGGGCGAGCGAGTTTAATGGAACCATGGTCGGGCCGACTAGGGGCTCGGGAATGGTATTGAAGATGTCAAGTTAGTCAAAAGCCCATGCAGTGTCAACGTGGGTATTTGAAACAAATTAGGGGGGGACACGTTACAGGAAGGCCTCAAATATGCTGATGTGGAGAAAATGAGCACAAGCGGCATAGGGAATAGCAGTCAAGTTCCCCACATGAAATTAATATTTCATCATTGGGTTATGTAATTGAGGACTCAACACTAACCTGATGTAGGTTGTGCCAAGTTGTAATATCAATCGATGAGCTAGAGACACGGGGTGGTCAAGTGGCAAGTAAATAACACCGAGTGAATACCCACCGAGGTGGAGGCAATACATGGGAAAGGGTGGAGCAACGTAGAACCTGCCAAGTAGAAAATAGATGGTCATCGATGGGATTTAAAATAAACCATATGTGCATTTAAAAGTAGGCTCGATGATGTAAAGGTGTCATCTCAGTGATCCGAATGCCAAGATGGCCCTCAAAGCTCAATATTTAAACATTTAAACTCCCCTCCAATTTGCAAAAGGTAAAATCGATGGGTCCCCAAAGGGAATTAAATGTATAGATCATTTAAATGATGAAAAAAACATTAGAAAAAGGACAAGATGTTATAATAATCATTTCCATCACAATATTTAATTTCTCAGTTCCATTACATAGAAACAATCCTAGAAAAACACAAGAAAATTTCCTTCACTCAAGCACTCATAAATTTTACATTTCTTAACTAAATCTTGCAAAAGTGGACTCATTGGAATCATGAACCTTAAATCTATGCAAAACAATCAAGAAATTAATGGAGGTTTTATAGAGAAATTTATGGAAAACAATCCGAGTTCGAATATCAATTTCCAGGTGGTTGAGGAAGTAATTAATGAGCATGGGAATCCATTTCTCACTACTACAAGTTATGGGACAACATGGAGTAGATTTTGTACATAAACTATTAACATTTTCCAACATTTATGGCACCTGACAATTATTGGAAAGGAAAAATAAATTTTTCACTTCTCTCACTTCTCTCTCAAATATATAAATTGTAAGGAGGGGCTCATTTGTATAAGAGTTAGACACTTTCTTCTTCTCCCCCTCTCTTCTTATTTTTTCTACTATAAATATGAGAGTTAAAAGCCTCCTCTCAAAGCATTGCAATGGATTTTTCTTGCCTCTTCCCCACCAATGATGTAATGTGAATACTTAAATGGAGCAATATACTATGTTTTGTGATGCATTCTATCCATCCTCTAAATGTTTCATTGTCTCTACTTTCCTCTCCTCATTACAGGGTAGTTTGTGCATATTATTTTGTGTTCTTTATAGTTTTGGGAGCTATGTTTACTTGGGAAATGAATGATGTTCTCAATGAATCTATCTTTTTTCTATGGTGCATCTTATCGACCCTCTCCATTATTCACCTCTCTCTATTTCAAGAATAAGGATTTTGTCTAGCAACCTCCTTTTCTTGGTGTATCACCGTTATTAGTGTAAGTTTTATTTCAGTCAGTCTCTCTCCGTGTCTCCTTGGAAGATTAGTTTAGGTATAGATAGTTTTTCTTCTTTCATTAGTAGTAGTTGTGGTAGGTGGGATTAGGAATAGGATCCGTCTTTCTCTAGGGGATTATCTCAATTTTCAAGTCCCACATCTTGAGAGGTAATCCCATGTTACCCAATCACATCGAATTCCTCATTCATGTGCTAGAAATTTGTGGTGTGTTGTGATTTGGTGATAACAGATCATGGCATACACATGGGGGACAAGTAGATGAAATCTCTACATATCATAGGTGATCCATTACAATATCTTAGTCACCGTGTTACCAAAACTAACAATTATGGCACACTCGGTGGAGATTTGAAGTCGAATCTTAAGAAGTAGTTCTAAAATTAGATTAGATTTCATTTCAATAGGTTGTTGTGTTCTTGCATTGGAATTTCAACCTTTGTGGTTCATATAAAACACATCCGATGACTCCATCTGATCTAAATAACCCATTCTCTCGAAGTTACAAACATTTTCTTTCATCTATTTCCACCCATTTTTCCTTTCCATCAATTTCATCTTCTTCCATTCCATGAAGTTGTGCAATCATGAATTCATTCCCATCACGAAATTCACACTTGCAGTAGTGCAACCATTCTCTAAAGAACTTTGCAAGTATCCCAGATCCATGTTATGATTAGATTCAAAACCATTATGCTTCCCACTATGAGTAATGTAAAAATAAATTTGGTTAAGGTACATATCAAGAAGAGGGATATGCATATGGTGTTAATAGTCAAATAGAGAGTTGTGATTTGCTTTGAATAATATCCAAATAATGGAGGATATCTTGGTGCATCAAGTGCTAAAAATAGATGAAAACATTTAGAATTGTCTACATAGAGCACCTTGTCCATGGGAAGATCCTTTTCCAACACACTATATCCCATAGAAGAAGCTTGAATTTATGGTTGAAATGATGCACCAACTTGAAAAATGGACCGAGGATATTTAGGATTATAATCTTGATATAAGACAATATTGATACAAGTCAATCACCAACTCCTTGTTCTTCTTTTTCTCCCTCCCAAGCTTTATCATTTCAATATTTTCATGATTCAAGATCATTGTATGCTTCCCCTAGTGTTGAATTTACTTACCCATCTTCTAATCTTCCACCTCACCTCAATTTTTCACCCCTTTCCCTTCCAAATAGTCATACCCTCTACAAAAACAAGAAGTTTTATCTTTTTCACCACCACAAACAATAGAAAAATCAATTGTAATTCAACCCAACCCTCCTCTTGAATTTCCACGTTCATACTGGGAAGGTGACTATGGAAAATAAGGCACGAGACAAAAAAGAAGAAGAGCCTAATAGAGAAGGGATGATAAAAAAATTGAGAAATTGGGCTCTAAGATTTGGAATTGAAAAATTCCCTTGATGGTTAAAACTATAGAGGAGACTAAAGTTAAAGATCCATTGTGGCTGAAGTTTTTTTATAACAAGAGAAGAACATGAAAAAAACAACAAATCAGTATGCTATGAGTTAAGAGTCCATGATGGAACTTTATTTGAAAATATTTGTGATCATCCACCAGCTACACAATCACCAAGGAGGAGGAAGAACAACCAGATCTAAGTTTAGTCAAAGAAGAACATATGGAGGTGAGAAAAAAATTCCAATGCATTCAATCACGAGAAAATGCATAAGAGATTGTAGATATCTCTTCCATTAAATCTTTCCAAAAATATGATGTTTTGGAGTATTTTGAGCTCACAAGCCTCATTTTGAAGATGAATCCATACATGATGAGAAAATTATGGATTCGTGAGTCATCACGAGAGGGAGAGGATTTGGCACAAAAGGAAAATGAGGAGCTCGCTTGTTTATCCAATTTGGAGTAGTTTTTTGATGAGGAAGAGCCCTTAGAAACCATGACATTTTCTCCCCATCATTCATCATCCAACAACAATAAGACCCTCTGCTTGTATGAAAGAGAATGTGCAAGACCAACATGCTTTTCACAACATCCTCTTAAATCAAAATTGGAGGATTATGATCTTCTAAGTATCACACCCGATGAAGAGGAAGGAAAAGAGATAAAAGATGACACCTATTTCATACCATTCACCTTAAGGAGGGGGAATCAGTTATCTGTAAATGTGCAAGAAAAATAAAATCAAATCACAGATAGTCACCTTTTCTAGGAAGGCTTGTAATAAGACTTCCTTATTGAAATTAGAGTTCGAGCATCGGGAAAACTCAGCAGATCGACATTTCCCAATCAAGTACTTGGATTCATTAGAGTCATGGGAGGACTACAACCTATCATGCTTGTTTATAAACATGAGGAAGAGCTTAAACATGCCAATTATTAACAACAATTCCTCTTGGAACAAAGAGAAGAACATCCGAAAGAGGTACTTGTTATGTTCTCGATTGATACCTTTATGTATAGAGGAATGGGAGATTAGTTTACATTTAGTATTTTACTCTTAATTGTTATATTTAATGAAAAATCATCAACATGGCCATGAATTATGAGGAAGGGAAGCTACTTTGCATTTTCGGATTGGGTTTTTATTGATTTGTTTACTCCTCATGTTAGTGTTGGGTAGAAGTACGTTTGATTTCAGCAGAAGAAGTTCTTGTGAATACTTTGCATGTCTTACTTGAGGCATGTATGATTTGTATTTTTGTACATATATTTTGTTCATTGATTGCTCTAAACCGTGGAGTGCATCATGACCCTATAAATAGTTACAACAATAAGCTCATAGTTGCATGAAGAAGATGAAATCCCCAAGAATAAACAAATGCAGAGAAACTAAAATCTGTTATGGGATTTGTTTTTAATTTTTCTTCATCTACTTGTTCCTTCAAGAACAACTGCCAGCTAAGTTTCAAGTGCCCTTGTAAAAATTAGAAAATCGGTAGACAACATCCTCCCAGTTTAAGTTTATAGCATCTTTACCTAGCACCATCCCAAGAAGTGTGTTGGAGGTTTAATATTCAGAAGAAGGAAGAAAATTAAAACTTAATAGAGTTCCATGATGTCCAACTAGTAGGTGTTTTATTGTAAAACTAAGTAGTGTGACATACTTGCAAAGAAATCATTAGGCCTAAGTTTTTTTGTGTTAGTAAAAAATAGGTGATGAGGCAGCAGTTACAGGTGTTCATCATTTAGCCTCGTGGATCACAGTTATGAGGAAAGGTGAAATTCATGTTTTGAGACAATTTTCCACTCTCAAGAAAGAAGTTACAAAATTTTCAATGCGGATGTAAGCTTTGACATGGTAAATTTTGATAAATAGGGATTTTTGGTTGGACTGTCAAAGCCCATTCCATCCCTTCCCAAAAAAAATGATATTGTTGATAAATTATATGTGTTTGATAAATATTTTTGTTCATTGTAGACAATAAGGGGATAGAGGTTCTAATTCTATTTGAAAAGGCCTTAGCAATGATTTTATAGGACACATTATGCAGAGTGATAGGATGCTAATTAGGATATATGTTTAGGGTCCTCCAACTTAGGGATAAATTTGATGTTTCCTTAGTTGATTATCTCACCAAGAGAGTTGTAAGTGATCCTCCAAGTAGAAATTATAGAGGTCAATTCCTAGAGTATCCCACACGGTTTGATAAAATTTAGAGGGTAAGCCATCAATACCTAGATATTATTCAAGCCATTTTAAAAGTAGCTTCTTTAATCTCTGCAAGAAATAAGGGTGATCACATACAACACTCTAGGAGTGAGAGACTTTATGGGGCATATTTTGTAAACATTTAAGCAATTCCTCCTCTCTAGCATGGGTGGTACGGTCTGAGAGGCGAAGACATCATGATAATGGTTAAAAATACTTGAATAATATTGGGTATAGAAGTGAATCGAACATTTATTAAAATATGGCTTCAATTTGCATGGAAGAGTGTTTGGCATGGAGCATAGAAAAAAATTCTTTGAAATCTTGTCTCCAATTTTAAGCCAATGAAGTTGAGCATGAAGTAGAGCACCTATGTATTTTTAAGATTCTTCAAATTTGAGTCTTTGTCTCCAAGGCGGTTTGAAGCTACAAGTTTTTAATGAAATGAGAGGTATTAAACTCTTGTGAGATTAGTTGGAATTCACAATATGAAGCATTATGGACATCCTACTGGAAAAGATCAGCTTTTTTTTCCATATATGTGAAGAAAAGTTTTTTTCCTAGTGATAGAATCATTCCACCAAGATATCCAACCTTCTCCACTAGGAGGGTGAGGAACAAGGTTCCAAATGCATTGAATTTATGCCATAGTCCTCACATGTTTGGTGAGCACTATTGAGGTAAAATTGAGAATTAAAATTTAGTTTTTTGGAAGGAGCAAGCTAGGTCATATTAAAAAAATGAGGTAGTGATCAAAGATAAGTGCAGTGTAAAGAAGAACAACATGGAAGAAACAATTGGGGAAATATATAAGAAGTCTTTGTTGGGCATCATGATGCAAGCAAGACGTTTAACAATATGGTCTTTTCCCTGTCTAAAGTTAGACCAAGTGAACCAATTAGAGGAAGAACTATCCTTGAAGGGGATGTTACGATCCAATAATCCGAGATTTTGTCTCAGATAGAACTAGGCCTCCGTTCTCCCCCACACCACCACATAGGCAAATGAAAAACTTTATCTTCTAGGTGTTTCAACATATTAAAGTGTCCACATATGATCCAAAGGCCGTTATGATGGGATTCGACAAGCCATTTATAAAAAATTACTCGCTTAACCACATCATTGGATGCATAAATGTTAGCAATCCCAAGGATGTGCCTATCAAAATCAAAGAGGGTCTACACCATCTAATGGGTGGTGTTAAAGCCCCAAAAATCACATCTCATGAAAAATTAAAAGAAATCAGTGTCATTACCCATCCATGTCCAAGCTCATGATTTGACACGTGTGGTATGTTGCATGGGGATAAATTGTGTGAGCAATAGACTGGAGAAGAAATCCTAACATTTTAACTTCCTACAGACAGAGAATATGCATTTATTGAAAGTGGAAACAACTCTTCCTAACCAAATATCTTTAGGTGGGATCAGTAAGGGCATGTATGTTCTAAGAGTACACAATCATTGGAAAAGATAAAGTTACATATATCCCTCATCATAAAAAATGGAGAGGCGTAGAAAAATAATTATGAGATGAATCCACCAGGAAATGTCTACCTCTCGATCATGGTCTACGTTTCTCTTGGATAAATTCTCCATCTTCGGTGGGGTTCAGGTTATGGGAGTGGCTAAGGCACACTTTTTAGGCCACAAGCAAGTGGTTTTATTCTATTCAAATTTACTTAGGAAGATGAAAATAAATAGGGGCTGATAGAGAAGAAGATTTCATGGGGATCACGGCCAAGCCAACTATGGTAGAGTGGGAGCTCATAGCTAAAGGAACATGAGAAATAACTTGTTTAACAGAGAGCGGACGAGGAGCTTGCACCATTATTATTTTCTAGCCAAGAAAAAGAGGTAGAGGGTTTCATCAGGCCACGAGAAGAACCTATTTTGTTATTCATTGTGGTCCAATCATCTCCATTCATTGTCCCAAAGCAAGATTCAACCATAAGAGAACATTCTCGAATCATATGGTCAGACACTTGCAACAAAAAAATAGGTATAGGTTAAGTTGATGTATAAAACAAGCTAAGAGAAATGGGTTTCCTAGCAATTAAAATTTATGGTTTTTCCAAACAAACAAGGCTCCCCAAGGGTTTGATTAAATGTTCAACAAATCCCCATAGGGAGTGGAAGCTTCGAGAATCTCAATCTAAACTAAAAATTTAATCTTGGCTTGTTCTATGACTTGAAATTCTTTATGCAGTGTGAAATCACCACCATTGTGTTATAGATAAACCAGGGGACCATGGTTGACAATAGCTTTGCGGTGCTCAACATTGATAAACCGAAAAGAAAGAAACCCTTGGTGAGGTTTTGTTTTCCCTCAAGTTTGACATGATGATGTTGTTAGTGGCTATGAACCCATTATTTCATCAATCTTTATCAAAATATGGTAAATTAATAGCAACATCGTGTAAATGAGTCTCGAGTCGAAGTGATTACCTCGTCAAAGACCTTGGGGACAAATATTTTCACTTTCTTGAGAGTCGTTGGGCCGAGCTTATTGTAAGTCGAAAATATATCAAGAGAATGAGATGGTGAGATGGAAGCCATAAATATATGCTTAGCGTTGCCCAAAGGGTGGAGTAAAATGTCGACTCAAGGAATTAATTATGCGAGAATATCAAACATCCTACCAAAATGGTGGTATGACAACAAGATCATATAGGAAACAACAAGCATGAACCTAAACCTTAACAAATCCATCGCATAAAAAAAACCTCAAAATATCTCATTGGGAACAAAATTTGTTTCACTAAGTTCTTGGAATATTTTAAAACTTTTTATAAAAACAACACTTTAGTAATGAACTTGGCACACCACCACACTATATAAAACATGTTTCACAATTTATTAGAAGATTTTTAAAAACAATTATAAAAACAAAAATTTGGTAATGCACTTGCACACCACCATAGTATTTAAATCACGTTTCATAGAATAATTTTTATTTAAGTACTCAATGTAGGAAGTTTATTATATTTGCAATTTTACTCATGTGGCACTCGCATTGGGTACATTGGCCACTTTTAACATACATTTTAAAGTGTTTTGTGTATCATGGAGACTATTCTTTTCATTTGTAGATGGCCAAAGAATGTTCTAAGACTTATATTCCACACATTATCACAAATATTTGGTTCTAATTAACTTCTATTGAACATAATTCGCCGTAGGCGTCCACCTTTGAAGATACCTTGGCTGGAAAGTGTCAAATTCCGGCGGCTCCAATATTTATAGGTTACCGGATTTTAGATTATTTTCTATAGTCTTAAATATTTACTATTCTAGATATCTACATATTTTAGATATTTCCTATAATAATATCTAATATTGTTCTACTTTGTTATATCAAATCGGATTGAAGATATCTAGATTTCTCAGTTAGTATCCAGATTGGGCGTAGACTTGTTTTCGCCAGGATACTACCATCTTTATTTCTATTATGAAAATATTCTTCAACTCAGGTATGAAATTTCATATGCAGCCTCCAATTACTGGCCTACTCCTTGTCTGCCCATTTTTCAAAATGACAGAGCATCATACAACATTACTCATCATGCGCTTTTTGATGATTTGGGAAGATTCCAGTCAAGCGATGCATTTAGTTTTACAACATGGGATTATGGTCATGGAAGTGAATTATAACGAAGATTGACATCCCATGGAAATATGAGACTGTACACCTTAGACAAAGATATAGGCATCTGGAATATATCTTGGATGGTGCTTCCCACCGAATGCTCTATTCATGGTGTCTATGGAATAAATGGGATGTGCATGTACAACCCTGAAGCTATATGTACATACATCCCTGGTTTCCACATGAAGGATCCTGTAGACTGGTTCAAAGGCTGTGAGCCTGATACAGAGCTGCTAGATCTAGGATCCACCAGTGCTACATAGCTTATTTATCTCACCTACATATATTTCTATGGTAGTGATCTTCGGGGCTACTCTCCTGGGCTCAGTCTCGAACAATGTAAGATCTCGTGCATGAATGATAGCCAATGTGTAGGTTTCAACTACGTGAAGGGTACAAGAAAATGCTACCCCAAAAGCTTGTTTCTCAATAGATATCACTCTCCATCTGTGTTCAACGAAATGTATTTTAAAGTCTTTGCCATCGATTCCTCACTTGCGAATTCCATAGTAAGTAGGGAAGTTCAATCGAGCCAAGATTTCTCGGGATGATTGTTTCTAGCGGTACCAGTTACGTAACAACTAAAAGGAAAAGTGTTGTTAAGTATCCGCTCGGATTTCCAATTGCCTTTGGTGTGGTAGAAATGTATGCATCTCATCTACAAAGGGGTTCTGAGCGACGACAAGATCGTGGCGGTGAAGCGGTTGGAAGGAGTGTCTCAGAGCGAGGACCGCCTAGGCGGAAGTGAGCATGATCGACAGAATTCATCACATGAATTTGGTTACCATGTATGGCTTCTGTGCGGAGGGGCACCACACACTACTTGTTTATGAGTATGTTGAGAATGGGTCGCTGGACAGTTATCTGTTTGCACAAAGTCATGAAATTATTGGTTGGAAGGAGATATTTGTAATCACACTGGCACGAGGAAGGGATTGGCTTACGTCCATGAAGAATGTCTGAATGGATTCTTCACTACAATGTCAAACCTCAGAACATACTTTTAGACCACAAATTGAGTTCCAAGGTGTATGACTTTTGATTCCCAAAGCTGGTGGACAGAGACCATGCCTTCTCATTCTCAACAATTCGGAGGACGCGAGGATACATGGCGGTAGAGTAGGTGATAAATATTCCCATTACGGCAAAAGCGGATGTGTATATCTTTGGGATTGTGCTGCTGGAGATTGTAAGTGGGTGAAATGCATCAAATCAATCTGGTAATTTGGTGCAGTGGGTGTCTGTAAAGATGAAGGAAGGTAGGGTTGCAGAGGAAGTGGTGGATCCCAAGTTGGATGGGAGTGTTGATGCAGAAGAGATGGAAAGAGTGGTGAGGATGGCGTTGTTGTGTGTTAAACATGACTCCAATTTGAGACCGTCAATGAGGCAGTCGTGGAAATGCTACAAATGGAAAAATACGTTACAAAAATACATCTTACCTAAGCTTTTACAGTGATAGGCATAACTTCATTTGGGCATACAACTTCAATTGATTTACAATGTTGATTGACAATATGTATTGGGTAATATTTTCAAAACCCAAATAACTTTGACCAAATGATTACCCCTAAGCATACATTAATGTGTCCTAATTAAACATAATATATGTTACTAGTACTTGTTATTTATTAATTTTTTCCTTACAACGAGAATAAAACAGTCATCGTTCTCTGAATGAAATATTGTACCATGTTCAATAGAGGGAGAGAGTATTGTAATACTAGCAATTACACATGATTTGCAAAAAATGCCAGAGAGGATAATAATGTGTCTACATAATTTAAGTGACATTTAGTTCCAACATCACTTCAAATACTTACCTTTACAGTAGTACTAACATGTATGCATTCACCTTCTATCAATTAAGCAAACCATAAATCTCTCTACAGCTACAAATACCATCTTTCTACATAAACTTACTCCTTAGTAATATGAATATGGAGATCTCATGTATAGAGCTCTGCGTGTAATTTTCTTATTGAAATTTTGACCATTTATGATATTAGAGGATGGTATTATTTAATTCCTTATTATTTTGTTGCTATAACACTTCTAGTTTTCCTAATAATTTTAGATTTTTAAAAAATAAAACAAAGAAAATAAATTATGTAAGAGTGGAAACTACAAATTTCATAACCTAAACTATATTTCCATATAGGATCGGATAATCGAACATACATCATAATTTCAATGAAACACTCAAAAATAATGTTCATTTGAACTATTACTATAACATGTATCACTCATATATTAAATTTTAAAAACACATCACAAATGGAATTGGAAACTACAATCACATAAAAGTATATATTTGTGCATCTTTTCAAAAGTCACAGTTTCTATAAACTATGATGTTACGAAACAAAAATCACACTCATCGAACACATTATTTTATTAAATGCATCCCCTTTCTCACAACCACACAAAATAATATATGAAAATTATATAATAAAATAAAAACAAAACTGACATCTAGATTATTTTAGTATTCTAGATATCTTCAATCCGATTTGCCATTCTTGAATTCATAATAAGAGAAATCATTTCATTTTGCAGTTGCAGTCTTGCAGAGATGCACAATGCATTTTTATTTTTAAAACAAAAACTCAAAGTGCAGAGCTTTACCTGAAGCGAACAATTATGATGGCAAAAACATCACAGAAAAGGAAGAAAAATTGGAGCATGGTGTGTTGATTCATGTCATAGGCACTGAGCAACTTCCTTACCCTTCCAGGGCCTTTGATATGTATCAATGTTCAAGTTGTTTGATTCCTTGGATTGCAAATGGTAGGGGAGCTCTTCATAGTTAAATTTTTTGTTTGAAGTCCATTTTCTTAACTATTTTGATTCATATACTGATTTTCTTAACGTTTTTTTATAGATGGGCTTTATATGATGGACATGGACCGTGTTTTGAGACCTGGAGAAACTATTATTTTCACTTATATTGGAAATTATTTGGAGTAGCTCGTGCACTATTTTCTCTTTCTCAATTTGCAAAACATCACGACATGATTATGTAGGATTTTACAAAAATCTGGCATGGAACATTTTTAATTGTTGGTGTGAGTTATCCTATGTGTCCTCCACTCACATATGGAGGGTCATCTCACATGGGTTAGGTTTAGGGTTTGCCATTGAGTCATGCACTAGGGTTACTCAGCACCCTATATGTACCCTTTCACTATTCATTTATGAGCATGCCAAGACACTCCATTGTCTTTTCTCTACATGTGTAAGATTTGTTCTATTATGCAAGTTATTCAGTTATTGATCGATTCTTCCTTGTGATTACATTGGAGCCATTACGATTGAACTAGAGTGTAACTTCATCGTGGTGCACAGTTTCCAATACAATCCATCAACTCTTTCATGGTATCAGAGCTACACGACTTGCCGTCACACCAAAAGCTCAAACTGATGGTGGAGAGGGATCTCATCGTGTTAATCAACTACTACGCCAATACCCTCCCACACGATGGAGCCGGGTATACACCCAATCAGGCCCAATAGCATTAGGAGGAAGTGACACTAGGAATTTCCCGGAGGTCACTCATCCTAGAACTACTCGGGTTGGTACGCTTAACTACTTGGTATCAAAGCTACATGACTTAAACACATAATTAGAGAAAAAAATCGACAATAACATGTAATAAAGTATCGTTCGAAAACGTCCAGGTTAGCTAAATTTAGAGCAGTTTAGGACAAAAAAACGAGTATAACATTATTTTAAATGCCGATAATTAATACTTCACTAATCGTGAATTATAATCGCAAATATATTTAATTAATTATGAGTGATTAATATCTAATTAAAAAACGTAATTAATAAATTTAATTATTTGGAGCAGTTAATGTAATCGCTTTTCTCTTCCTCAATTTGCGAAACATCACGACATGATTGTGCGAATTTTTTAAAAATCAGCGTAACATTTTTAACAGCACCAGAAATCCCTCGACCCCCGTCGCATTTTTCCAAAACAATCGTCTACAACATACAATGTACAATTTCCATTTTTTTATTTTTACTAAATTAAGATTTGGGATGTTCGCTTAATGCAATTTTTACAATATGCAATTTTTTTCCATATTTCCAATTTTAAATGTTTTCTCTGCAAGATTGGATCAGATTATCCTCCATTATCAAGAAGTGTGTGGTCAGATAATTTAAATCGCCCCTCTTTTTGACATTGGAAATAGAAATCGTAGAGCTTCCCTGATATATTTTAGTGTGTGTGTAAATTGCAGACTAGTCGTTCGTTGAGGTTGAATGTGTTTGTTGTTTTATTTGTCATCTGTGGAAACCATGTCGTTGTCTTGAAAGCTTTTGAGGGAAATATTTTTCACCGCAATATCTATGTTGCTTTGCAATCGTAGAGAAGCTTCCTGCTATAAGAAAGGACTTAATAATTCAAACACATGTTCGCACCGTTGGCACTAACATTGACATCAACCCCTATACATTCACACTGTAAACTATGCATAAAACCCTATTTTGATTAATTTATTAAGTCAAGTGAAATATGATAAAAAGGTAATTTTTTCAATTGTTGGTGCTTTTGTTTTCAAAATCGACTTTACGCAGGGCATGCATTTGCACTCTTTTTGATAGATATGTAAAGCCTTTTTTAAAGGGCTTTATTTGTTTCGCGATCTTTGATTCAAATCGTTTGAAAGATGAAATTGAAATGTAGAGAGATTGTGGCCCTATAAATTATCCTACGTGGGGTATGTTAATTGCAATGATGTGTTAGAGTTGGTAGACATTTATTTTAGGTGGGCCATTTCAATAAAAAGTTAAGTGGGTCAATTAATTTGTAAATGTAAGTCTACACAAAAACATCAAAGTGGGGTGTTTGGTAAGGCACTTACAAATTTTTGTGACATATTTATGATAATCTCTCTCAAGCGGAGATTGTGAACTTATTCGTTGTAGTCCACCTTTGAAATTTTCTTTGTTGGAAAGTGCCAAAATCGACAAAATCATATTATTGAATATGCCTTACGAACATTTAAATGTTAAAAAAGTAGTTTTATTAGATAAACGCGTCGATGTTTGACCAAATGATGAAACTCGATTTATTGTGGCAACTATCATAATTTTTCTTACAAAAAAATGGGCAATATCAAAATAAGAGGTCTACCAACAACGTATAAACATCTAAGCAATATCAACATGAAATACAACACCAATAAACTAAACATTGCTATTCTCTCCGGCGTAATTTGCAACTCATTTGCAATTGCTAGTTTTACAAATTGGCAGGACACATATTAGAGAGGGTCACATACCCATCATTTAAGTAGGTCCAGTGGACAATGGATGGTTTGAAGTCTTCCATCATACTAGTTGTCACGTACCCATCATTTAAGTAGGTGCAGTAATGGTTTGAACGACTGTACAAGTCATGGAAGTAAGAATTATGTGCGTGCCATATAAGTAAGAATTCAATTAAATTGCAAATTTAATGCGAGGTGTTGAGACGTTACAATCTCCTTAAGCAAGACATGACCCGAGCTTGACAACTTTTATCCACTGTAATTTGGAGGTTTGTTTTCATTGGAAAAACATATTACTGAAGACTTGTATTCATTTACAGACTTTTCACCAATGAGAGTCGAGTCAATCATGCAATCGGCTATTTACTACGGAGAAGTGGAACTGTTGTGATAATTGAGTAGTGCACTGTGCGCTGAATTTGTGTTCATGCAAATGCAAATGAATAAGTATTGGTGTCTTGTTTGTTATCTAATTTGGTTTTGCCCACTCCAAATGCCTTCCTGAAAGATGTGGAAACATGAGTTTGAGTTTTCCTTTCCGGAAGGAGAATACCGGGGGAGTGGATTCCGTTTTTCCTTTATATGTCAAAAATAATAATAGCGGAAACATATTAATATTAAAAGAAACATGATACCTATAATAATAGGGGCAATATGAATAGAACTAATTTTACGAGATTATAAAAGGAGCAATATGAATATGAATAAGTGAATTACACAGGGTACCTCATTATAAATTTGACTTCTCTGAAAGAGTGGTCGTGTAGTTTAGATGTCGATGTAGCAAAGAGCAATGCCCACTATTTTAACACACAAAATGTAACCGAAAAATTAGATTTAAAAAAATAATAATTAAACAACAAAACATGACAAGTAGTTGTACTAAACACAAGACACATAATATAAGTTCGGTGAACACACGGTTTATTGTTTTACTTTTGCATGTATTATATTTTTTACTTAGAATTAATACTTATCTAAACTACGAAAAAGGAGTGATTTTGAGATAAAACATAGAGAAAAAATTATTATTTCATCTCTAACTTATCTCTCTTTTATTTTTTATTTTTCTAAATATTTTTTTACTTGTTAATTGTGCATTAAAATGTTTTCCTTTTTTTTTAATGTAGCACAAAAGAGGAAGGTGGAGATCGAGTTTACGGTTTTCTAGGAAGAAGTGGAAGTGTGTGAGGTATTTCAAGAACGACAAAGGTAGAAGCGGGGTAGGGGCATAAGTGCGGGAGGGATTTCAATAGGGAAAATCAAACAAAAACAACATGAAGTAAAGCACAAATGAGAAAACAAAACCCCGACCATGTCTATTTTTCCTCAATCTTGGATCTCTAATGCCCAACAAAGAAATGATGCGGGACTTGATGTGTTTACCCATGTAAACGCTTATGGATCAACAAATGTTGTGGAATCGGTTGTGGCTAAGCGAATATGTATTATAGATGGCGTAACCCCACATTGCGAAGGAACCCGTATTTCCCACATTTTCTAGCTTCAACTTATTAGTTGACTCTATACTCATACTTGATAATTGGACATGGATTATGGCCCCTTTTTAATATTATGTTATGATATTTGATCATTGGAGGACATGTATGATGATTTGGGAACGTAGCGCCAATTTAGTTTTGACTAGTATGATAGTTCATTTGAGTAGATGTTTTGAATACTAACATGTTACGATGTTGTTGATCTTATTAGATATATAATGGACATATGGTTGTGTCGCACATTTTGATATCATGAATTATTTGGTTATTTGATGTTATCATATTATAGCATGGATGGATGTCGTTATATGTTACTTTGGGATGGCTAACACATGTTGAATTAATATGAAATTGTGTATGTTTCTCATTTAACAATTCCTTACTGATATTGTGTTAACATAGTTAGCATGATTATATTTTGATTGATTTACTGAGTAGTTAATTTATACATTTTATTGGACATATGTGTTTAATGTTTGCAAGGAGTGTGCGGATTACAGGGCATAGGAGAATGTCGGTTTCAGGGCGGCTACTCCAGTGTGCACAAGCGTCTGACTAGGTCAAGTCTTAGCCATGTTAATTATGTGAAGCCTTACTTGG